>SJYT01081243.1:6815-46380 GCA_006410635.1 Cephalophus harveyi
ACTCCGGGAGTTGGTGATGAACAGGGAGGCCTGGCGTGCTGTGATTCATGGGGTCGCAAAGAGTCGGACACGACTGAGCGACTGAACTGAGCTGTTTATTTTTGCTTTTATTTCCATTATTCTAGGAGGTGGGGCTAGAGGATCTTGCTGTGATTTATGTCCAGGAGTGTGCTGCCTATATTTTCCTCTAGAATCTTTATAGTTTCTGGCCTTACATTTCAGTCTTTAATTCATTTTGAATTTGTTTATGGTATTAGGAAGTGTTCAAGTGTCATTCTTTTACATGTAGCTGTCCAGCTTTCCCAGCACCACTTATTGAAGAGGCTGTCTTTTCTCCATTGGATAATGTTAGGTAAAAGACCAGGACACCAAAAAAGTGTCTAACAGGCTTTTTAATGGCCCAGCGCTACCGGGCGGGGCTCCTGGACCCGAACGAGGCAGGTCGAGGAAGTCCGCGCCCGGACCGTGTTGGGGTGGCTTTTATACGTTCGTTGCGAGGGATGGTCAGGCTAGATGGACGGGGGTTCGGATAGGTCGCCAGGCCGAGGCGTCGCGGGCTGACAGGTCCTTCTACGTGGCTGGGGTGGGGCGGCTTTAGCTGGCGAAGTGTGCTGTCATTGGTCCCCGGGATCTGGGAGGCTCCTTCCGTTAGGGACCTCCCCCGCCGGCGGGGGAGAGAGGAGCGGCGGCCCATCGTGGTCCCCGGGGTCCGGCCTTACAGATAATCTTGCCTCCTTTGTGGGTTTTTCTCTGGGCCTTCTATATTTTTTCATTGGTCCATATTTCTGTTTTTGTGCCAGTACACAAAACTGACTGTAGCTTTGTAGAATAGTCTGAAATCAGGAAGGTTGATTTTGCATTTAGGTTTCTCCTAACTCTAGATGTTATTACAGGTTTGACTTTTTAAGATGCTGACATGAGTTACCTGAAAGTCACATCAATAAATAATCAATAATTCTATGTTTAAAAAAGCACAGAATTAGTAATATTTTTCCAGATTAGAAGGGTTAGGTAATTCAGAACTCCCTTTCTCTTTGATGTCAGCTCATTGTTTAGCATGTTATTTAGAAATAAGAATAATGCTTTGTACTTTGCCAGCATGAATAATTCATAAAATAAGCATTTTATTCAAAGAAAACTGTTAAAAGAAATTATTTTTTAAAAGAGATGAAACAAAAATTTTTAGTAATTTTTATAGCTGGTTTCAACTAATAATAAATGGACAATAAAAATGTATGCAGGGAGATTTTTAGATCATTATATTCAACAAAAGCAGAATATATATTTTTAAGTTGCATATAGACCATTTACCAAGATAGACCTATTCTGGGTAATAAAAATATCTCAAATTTAAAAGTATTCAGATCACATAAAGTATGTTCTGTGACCACACTGGAATTAAATTAGAAATCAACAGAAACGTGTGAAAAATATGCAGATATTTGGCTGGCATCAATCAACCATCAATTGAAGAAACCAAAAGGGACATGAGAAAAATATTTTGAACTGATTGAAAATGAAAACGCAACACATCAATATTTGCAGTATTCCTTTAAGGCAGTATGAAAGGAGAAAAATTACAGAACTCAATATCTATGTTAAAAAGAAGAAAGGTCTCAAATTAATGTAATGCATTTAGAATTGCCAAAATATTGTTTAAAAAAGGAACAAAGGTAAAGGGTCAACACTACCTGATTACAAGACTTATTCTAAAGCTACAGTAATCAAAACTGAGATATTACACCAAAATTAATGATTCATTGAAATAATAAATTAAGTTTCATCGAAGTACAAACAATTTTACTCTTGAAAATATACCACGAAGAAAATGAAAAGATAATCCACCATCTGGGAGAAAATCTGCAAATCACATTTCTGATAAAGAACTTATTCCAGATTATATATATAGAACTCTCAAAATTAAATAATAAGAAAACAACCTAATAAAAACTGGGTGAAGGATTTGAATAGACAGTTCATTTGAATAGACAGTTCATCAAAGAAGACAGGTGATGTCTTCATATGCTTAGTAGCATATGAAAAAATACTCAACATCATTAGTCATTAGGGAAATGCACACTAAAACCACAATGAGATACCACTACACAGCTATTAAGATGGCTAAATCTAAAAAGACTGATCTTATCCAGTGTAAAGAAACGAGCTGTCATAGACTGCAGATGGAATGCAAAATGGCAGAACCTCTTCAGAAAACAGCTTCAGTTCAGTCCAGTTCAGTCGCTCAGTCGTGTCTGACTCTTTGTGACCCCATGAACTGCAGCATGCAGGCCTCCTTGTCCATCCTGGAGTCCATCCAAACCCATGTCCATCGAATCTGTGATGCCATGCAGCCATTTCATCCTCAGTCGTCCCCTTCTCCTCCTGCCCCCAATCCCTCCCAGCATCAGGGTCTTTTCCAGTGAGTCAACTCTTCACATGAAGTGGCCAAAGTATTGGAGTTTCAGCTTAGCAGTTTCTTAAAAAGCAGTTTCTTACACCTCCCACTGAACTAGTCATTTTTCTCTTACTTATCCAGGATAAAAGAAATCATCAACCTAGAGACTGTTATACAGAGTGAAGTAAGTCAGAAAGAGAAAAAACAAATATCGTATGTTAGCGTTTATGTATGTGGAATCTAGAAAAATGGTAGAGATGATCTTATTTGCAAAACAGAAATAGAGACATGGATGGAGAGAAAAAGCATATGGACACCAAGGTGGGGGGACTGAGGTGGGATGAATTGGGAGATTGGGATTGACATATATATATGTGTGTGTGTGTGTGTGTGTGTGTGTGTGTGTGTATACATACTGTTGATACTATGTATAAAATAGATAACTAATGAGAATCTACTGTATAGATTAGGAAACTCTACTCAGTGCTCTTTGGTGACCTAAATGAGAAGGAAATAAGAAAAAGAGGAGATATATGTGCATATATATCTGATCCACTTCATCATACAGTAGAAACAAACACTTATAAAGCCAATATACTCCAATAGAAGTTAATTTTAAAAAAGAAAGCATATGTTCATACAAAGTAGTTGATTGTGTGTCAATAACCCCGCAATAAAACTGTGCAAAAAACAAAAGCAAACTTACGTATGCCTCCTTTTGATCTCTGTGCCCAGGTTTCATAGCACACATGCTATCGAGCTGCTGCTGCTACTGCTAAGTCACTTCAGTCGTGTCCTACTCTGTGTGACTCCATAGACGGCAGCCCACCAGGCTCCCTCATCCCTGGGATTCTCCTGGGAATCATTAACTGATCAGCATATAGAAAACTATGATCACTGAGTTTCCTTTATGGAAACATCTTCAGGGACTGAAGACAGCCTCCCAACCATGCTTGCTCTCTCACTCAGGAGCTAGTACAGCCAAGACTCACCTATCCTTCCTCCCAGCAGTGTCAGAGAGAAGATTCTGGGGCAGAAACCATCTGTCATGCAACATAGTTGGCAATATCAAAGCATCTTACCCCAGGCCTGGTGTCAAGTATGTCTTTGAATACTGAAGTGAGCTGAGTGGAATCACAATGTTCTTAACCATGGTTATTGCATCTACTCATAGGTATACTTTGGCCTAATAAGAAGCTTATTAACTCAGGTAACTTTTGCTTTTGGATCCAAGATGTGCAGTTCCATAGCAGATAAATTATCTACTCAAATTCCTGACCTTTTTGCGAGTTCCTGACAATGATACTGGACTATTTGGCAACTGAGCATGACCATCTAGAATCTCGGCCAACAGGCTGTGTCTCATCTTCCTATGACTGCAAACTCCTAACTCTATAGCTTATGAACCAACAGTCAGGTTGGTTGTCTGGATCTTTGCATCATTCTTATAACCCTGCCTTACTGCTCCCACAGGCCCATCATAATGGTTTTCAACTCTGTCCACAGCAACTCCTACCAAAACAAACAAAATACAGCTAAAGGCAGAACAGGCCAAAATTACCTTCTCAGTGGTTCTTAACCCTAGTTGCATATCAGGACCATTTGGAAAAATTTTTTAAGAGATAGAGGTACCTTTAATTGATACTATTTTTATGATGTATGATGTTTGTATCACTTCTCTTTTGTTTTATTTCATTATTATTATTATTTTTATTATTTGGCCATGCCACATGGCTTGCATGATCTTAGTTCCCCGACCAGAGATTGAACCCAGGCCCTTGGCAGTGAAAGCGTCCTAACCACTGGATCACTAGGGAATTTCCTTTAATGGACAAATTTGAAAATTCCTTCTATCCCACCCTCTCCTACTTTAAAGTTTTTTAAGTTTAAACTTATAAATTAAAAAAAATTTTTAAGTTTTCAACTAAAGTATAGTTGAAGTACAACTTTCAGATGTACAGTATAGTTATTCACAATTTTTAAAGTTATTCTCCCTTTATAGTGTGATAGTACTTATATGCAGAACCTAAAAAATACAACAAACTAGTAAATATAACAAAAAGAGACAGACTCACAGATACAGAGAACAAACTAGCATTTACTAGAGGGAAGAAGGAAGGGGGAGGGGCAGGTAGAAGTAGGGGATAAAGAGGTACAAACTATTAAGTATAAAATAAATAAGCTATAAGGATGTATTGAACAGCAGAGAAAATATAGTCATCTGAAGGGATTATAAAAGCATGATGGGTCCCACCTTGCAGCAATTAAATCAGAGTCCTGGGGGTGACCCCTCCACGTGAGGTTTTTCTTTTTTTAAGCTCCAGAGGAAATTCTAATGTGAGCTAGTGGAGAAACACTGCTGTGTTGATGGCATCTTTTTGTACGAAAAGTCAGCAGTTTCTCTACATTTTGGAAAACCAACCGACTGCCTTTGTTCTAGCCTCTACAACTACATATTCCTAGAAGGCCAAGTTCTCTCATTGGTTATATACAGGTCATGGTGGTTACAGGAAAATTTGTCCTGTAATTAAGAATAAAATGAAACAATTTCTGTAGAAAATTATGTTGTTACCTTATAGTAAATTATACTTTTCATGGAGAAATTATGGAAAAAGAATTTGGCATTGGCCAGAATAATGTAATACTTAATTTTTTAATTATGTAATTAAAAGATAATTAGCTAAATAGGTAATAATTTGGCTAATTGCAGTGATTAAATGATTGCTTCCATAATGTAAATTACTTTCCACTATAGTCAGCGCTTTAAAATATTTTCTAAACATCTAGTGGTACCTTAAATGGTCTATATTTGGCTGATGGTTTCCCTGTGACCAATTTGTCAGTTACACCAAGGAAGAGACTGGAAAACCAGTCATCCAGGGCTGCAGGGGGTCTGTCAGCATTAACTCCAGTGGGAGCCTAGAAAGGAGACTCTGCAGGTACTTGGACTCATGGCTGGTGTGCCAAGTACTGGCTTTGTATTTTGAAAAACTCTTGAGTCTCAGTTTCTTCTTCTGTGAGAAGGGAATAATAAAACCTGCCTTGCCAGAATGTTGCCTCCATGTGCACAGTAATAAAGCCCTTAGCACAATACCTGACATAGATAATACTCATAGAATGAGAATAATTATCTTTTTAAAATTAATTTATTTTCATTGGAGGGTAATTACTTTACAATATTGTGATGGCTTTTTGGCATACATCAACATGAATCGGCCACATGAAGTTATATATTCTTTGCATCCGGATTTTCTTATTCTGCTCCCGCCACTTTATTTGACCATCAGGAGGACCTAGGACCTATGGAGTCACAGGGGCACCGCAGAGTTGGCTGGGTCACTGGATTCTGGGTGACAGGTCCTTGTCCTGCATGATGGAGAGGCAGGTGGGGGTGAGGCTACATTTATGGGGTCTGGGCTCCTCCTCCACTGAGGAGGGCTTGGGAATTGAGGTCATCCTTGCCATCAACGTGGAAAGGCAATCCACCAGTCCATAAAGCTAGCTGCACAAAGCCAAGCCCTGGATACAAGCAGACGTCACAGTGGAAATCAGGCCTATTTAACAAAACTTCCTGCAGAGATTTGACTTCTATTTTCTGCTGTCTATTAGGGAGAAATGTGTCTTCCTTTTCTTTTCAATTTTGTTTTCCCTTCCTGACTTTATCTGACATGATACACACAGCCAATTGAAATTCAGCCAATACTCTGCATCCAAGTGGAGAAGAATGAGATCAGTCATAGATTTACATCTGGAAAGGCTCGTCTAGATTTGGAATTTTTAAGATGAGTTCTCAGTCTCCGGAGTGAAGTGACTCAGAGGGTGAAATCAAATGGCTAAGGGCTCCACAACCTACCTGCTGTTTCCCTACTTCAAATTAAGGCATGCCGCTTTGATCTATTTTGTAGGTTGGAGTAAAATCCTACTTGCAATAAAAGGATTATAGTACTAAAAAAGTGGAAAGCTAGAGCATTAGTAACATTTCCATTTTATAAATGGAACTTAGGTAAACTTGCTTGAAGTCACACGTTTAAAAGCTAACAGAACAAGGACTGGTAATTAGTTGAGGTTTTCAGTGCCTGGACACCATCCCCTATATTATGTTGCCCCATAAAAGATAGGGAAAGGCAGGTAGAAAAACATGGCACACTTACCAGGCCATGGCTGCGAACACACGGCAAGAGAAATCTTCCAGCAAACTAAACGACAACATTTAATAATGGAGGTATCATCTTGAAGGAAAACCATATAAAAGAGGGCCACAGAAGGGCATATTTCGCTTCATTTCTCTCCTCCATTGGAAGCTTTCTGTTGTATTGCCAACTAAGTGGCATGACTTGGGAGAAGGCACTTTAGAGACCATACAAATGCTTGTATATCATTAGCTAGAAATGGGGAAAGGACCATGTAACAGTTTCATGACAGGTCCTCAGGATCATATTACAGAGAAACTCAAGTAGGTATATTGCTCACTGTTGAGCCTTGCTGCTGCTGCTGCTGCTGCTCATTTGCTTCAGTCGTGTCCGATTCTGTGCGACCCCATAGACGGCAGCCCACCAGGCTCCCCCATCCCTGAGATTCTCTAGGCAAGAATACTGGAGTGGGTTGCCATTTCCTTCTCCAATGCATGAAAGTGAAAAGTCAAAGTGAAGTTGCTCAGTCCTGTCTGACTCTTAGCGACCCCATGGACTGCAGCCTACCAGGCTCCTCAATCCATGCGATTTTCCAGGCAAGAGGACTGGAGTGGGGTGCCATTGTTGAGCCTTAGGACGCCTTATTTATGATATTGCCCCATGTGATACTTAGCTGTAGCATTAATGGGCAATCAATATCTGCCAAAATGATGCATCTTTCTCAAAGGTATTGAATGGAATCCCATGGTTCCCATCAACAATACTCCATGCACTTTTTCACTGCTTTACTTGGTTATGACCCTGGACTTTAGTTCTGTTCTGCACCGAGAATCTCACTTCAAGGTATGAGTTACTCTACTCTAGGAATCTTGATTCATCTATTAGTCTGGGTATGGCCTCTTATCTCAGCATCTCCCCCACAGTCTCAAGCATTCCCACAAATCCATCCCCAGTTAACACACAGCAAAGTCAAACAGACTGCTTGCCTCTCCTCAGTTCTAGAAGCAGGCTTCTGTTCATAAATTCCTCCATCTACTAATTCTAGTGCTGCTGAGGAGAAATCCTCAGTATTTATTTGTGTGTGTGTGTGTGCGCACGTGCAAGAGAGTGTGCATGGATGCTCAGTCCCTTAGGCGTGTCTGACTCATTGTGACTCCATGGACTGTAGCCCACCAGGCTCCTCTGTCCATGGAATTTTCTAGGCACGAATACTGGAGTGCCTTGCCATGCCCTCCTCCAGGGGATCTTCCCTACCCATCAGTTGAACCCATGTCCCTTGCATCTCCTGCATTGGCAGGCGGATTCTTTACCACTGCACCACCCGGGAAGCCCATTTATAGGGTAAGCGAATGCAATGCTTTCACTGAAAAGAACACAGGCAGAACATCTGCACAAGTGGATAGCAAAGTAGTCAACTGGGGTAAAGAAATGAAACTCAACCGGTGGTGAGTTTTGAGTGTCAGGACTGGAAAAAAGTTCCCATTCACTGGTTCACTGTGGTTTTGCCGATCCAGCCACAGAATCCCTCCCAAGGCAGAACTGCAGGTGAAAGCCACAACATGTACTAATGATTCTCCTTAGTGCCAAACTGTATTTTGAGAGATTTGCAGATCGCTATTGCTAAAACCTCCATCTAGATCCTTCTCCCTTAATTCAGTGACATTTAATATGATTCTAATTGGCAATGTGAGGCTTTTTTTTTTTTTTAAGGAATAAAATAAAGACAAAAGGCAATCATGTTGTTAGCAAGAAATATTCAATATAATGTACTTTGAGTTGTTTCAACATTACAACTTAACTAAATTGACCTTGGTTATTAGACTAATTGAATAGAGATGTATTACTCTAATTTAACAAAGGAATGAAAGAATCATTAAAACATAAAATTTACGCATGCACCCAGCTAACTACCTCTCTGTAGTTAAACGTAATTGCAGTTTTCCAGCAGAAGAGTTTGTGGAGGATGAAAGTGCAAAGGAATAAAAGCTTGGGAAAGTAGCTCCAAATGGATAGAAAATATAAAGTCAATTATCTCAATGCCAAAAAATCTGTGTCTTATGAAAAACTGGAGATCTACTGAGCTTTAGAAGTATTTACTTTGTGTTTTTCAGACATGTTCTCAGTGTCGGTGGAAGAATGAGGTGAAGGTGAAGTCGCTCAGTCGTGTCCGACTCTTTGCGACCCCGTGGACTGTATGTAACCTACTAGGCTTCTCTGTCCATGGGATTCTCCAGGCAAGAATGCTGGAGTGGATTGCCATTTCCTTCTCCAGAGGATCTTCCCGACCCAGGGATTGAACCCGGGTCTCCCGCATCAGAGGCAGACGCTTTAACCTCTGAGCCACCAGGGAAGCCTGGTGGAAGAATAACACGTAAATAATAATTTTATCACATGTGTCTTATAATATTGAGCTGGGAAGTGTTTAAAGAGTTCATCTGGTCCAACCCTCTGTGTCCAATCAGATGGCTACCCCAAAAACTACAGGTACTGCTTGAAATCAGTGGTTCCCATCTACTTTCGCCATCTCTTTCTTTTATGTAAAAACAAACAACCAAACAAAAAAGGAAGATCTGTCTTTCATCGTGAATCTTAGAATTTATTCAAAGAAAAGTTATGTCAAATTGTATATATTTCAGACTCAGTTTTAAGTCTTTTATTTTTATTTTTTCTAGTTCACATAATAACAATACTAAGAAAGGGATCAGGTAATCAGCAATGCTCTAACATTTTCCCAACAGCTATTAATTTAGCTTTACATGTATTAAAAAATGGTTGATTTAAAGGGGGATTCGTTTGAATTAAAAGCACTGAAAAAAAAGAAAATTGCAAAAGAAAATCCTAGTGGTGTTCATTCAGCCACCATCCAGAGGAGGCGTGTTGTTTACCAGACCTAATATATTCAGATCACATTGGGCATGGCGTATCTATTCTGAGATCTATGTATCAGGAAGACTTAGCTTGCATACATTAAACTTGACATTCAATTGGCCGCTGATTTAACACTCATCAGAAAATTTCTTTGATCATTTGGACTTCCATGAAGCTCTGCTTACAAAGGGAAAGTAACTTTGCGTTGGACAGACCATAGAACACATGATCAGAGTCATATCTAATGTTTTATTCTGAGAGAGCACAGCCTCTAGAAATTCTCGTGCGTAGGAAAAGGGGAAGCCAATTCGGTTCTCTAATTGCAAGTGAGGGTCCTAAGGAGCCCCACCTGGGCCACGCATGCGCAGATATAGCCGGGAGCCAGATAACGAAACTCTACCAGGAGGGGGTTCAGTCTTTTTGAGAGGGCATGCCTCTGAGAGCCTGGTGGGCTGCCGTCTATGGGGACGCACAGAGTCGGACACGACTGAAGCGACTTAGCAGCAGCAGCAGCAGCCTCTGAGATGTTTCTGGAGTGAGTGAGTTGTCAGAGTTGTTGGCGAATCCTATGGGTGAGGAGCCATGCTTCCAGCAACTTTGGGGGCTTTGCAGTCTTAGAAGCCCTTTCACAATTGAGATTCTCCAGTTTTAAAGCCCCAGAGGCAATCTGCAAAGGTATGGATCCGCGTTAATTTCTGATGTGTGTTGTATATCTGCAAGAGACCTAGATTCTATGCATTGTTTCAGACTTGAGATTTTACACTTTTGTATGTTATTAATGGCAGGGGAGTGGATGTTTGTTGGAGGAATGTTTGCCGTTAATAAAGGTGGATTGGATGGGAATTTCTAAGTGGATCTGATTGAGTTCTCTGATGAATAGGTGATGCTTTACCTCTACACCTATAGTTCTCCCACTAAGGCATGTGCTTTCAGTTTGGACATATGGCCACACTCAGGATTTTTCTGGTTTTTACTTATTTGTATCCTGGCCGAGTTAATTATCTTCAGGGAATACTTGTGGTGTGTTCAATGGAGAGCTAGAGAGTGGCTCTGGAGATAATGTGTTTGTTTAAACTAAAAACTCTCTAGTACCTTTCTATGAAAGCTGGTGCTGCAGAATGCTTGTTCCTCAAACAAATCAGGGATACATTTCAATCTATATCCACCAGAGCCTGTACATTACGGTTATTTCTCTTCAGCGTACTGTACTGGGGTTGATGTGGGTGGAAAGGTAGAGAGAAGGCCAAGAAGGAAAAAAAAGAACACACAGATCTGAATAATAATATATTCACGTCTATAATATGTAAAACTTAAGATGTGTCAGAAATGGCCGATAAATTGACAGAGTTTTCAAATGCCTCTTCTGCATGTGATAACTATGTGTTCTTAATACATTTTTTGTTGATGCAAAGAACTATAGTGATAGATATCTTGATCTCATGCTTGCAACTGGAAATAAATTCTACATGTTCACATTGTATCCTTTGAAAGTGTAATTGTTTGGGTCTAATGTATGCTATGGTGTGCTTCTCCAGTGCTGACATTCAGTTCAGTTCAGTTCCGTTGCTCAGTCGTGTCTGACTCTTTGTGACCCCATGAATCGCAGCACGCCAGGCCTCCCTGTCCATCACCAACTCCCAGAGTTCACTCAGACTCACGTCCATCGAGTCAGTGATGCCATCCAGCCATCTCATCCTCTGTCGTCCCCTTCTCCTCCTGTTCCCAATCCCTCCCAGCATCAGAGTCTTTTCCAATGAGTCAGCTCTTTGCATGAGGTGGCCAAAGTACTGGAGTTTCAGCTTCAGCATCATTCTTTCCAGAGAAATCCCAGGGATTTCAGAATGGACTGGTTGGATCTCCTTGCAGTCCAAGGGACTCTCAAGAGCCTTTTCGTGGCACCTACTCCCCCATGTGTCCTGCATGTTGGGATGCTGATGGCTCACAGCTGAGTTTCTCATGACTGGTTCACCTCTGCTGTAACTGAATTGCAGTTCAACCTCTCTCCTTGTCTCAGTGCCTGCCTCTCACTTTCTTAAAGATATTGTTCCTGAGAGCACTCCCTTCAAAATGTTTAGCGTGCATTTTTCCTTTTTTGTTCTTACTAGCTTTTATTTTTTGAGAAGTAGGTTCGCAGCAAAATTTAGTGAGAGTAATGTAGAGATTTCCCATATGACCTTGTGCCACGTGCACACCTCCCCATCAACACCCACACACCTCCGCCAGAATGGTTCCTTCATTATAATCCATAAACCTACACTTACTCATCTTTATCACCCAAAGTCCATAATTTACATTAGGGTTCACTCTTGGTGCTGTTCACTCTGGCTTTGGACAAATGTTTACAGGCTTATCAGGTTTTATTGCATTTTGCTGTGTTGTGCTTGACGAATGTTGCATTTTCTACAAATTGAAATTTCGTGGTAATGCTGCAACAAGCAGGTCTAATTTTTTTGTACCATTTTCCCAACAGCATTTGCTCACTTTGTGTCTGTAACATTTTTGTAATGCTCGAAATACCTCAAACTTTCTCACCATTATTATAATTGTTATGGTGATCTGTGATCGCTGATGTTACTACTACAACTCTCTCTCAGATCACAGTTAGCATTTTTCAGCAACAAAGCATTTTTGCATATTTCCACTGCAGAGTCTACCCAGGGAACCTGACCTAAGACAGCAGCAAGGTGCATTTGATTAGCAAGTTGCTAATATTTTAGTTAAAATTATTTGTGTCTGTAATTTTAAGATGAGTCCAGCATTTAAAAAAAATATGTTATCAGGCTTTGGAATTAAAATTAATCTGGTTTTAAAAAATGAATTAGGATTTTTTTCCTTGTTTCCATTGCCTGGAAATGTTTAAACAGCATTGGAGTCATCTGGTATTTAAAGATTAAACCCATCTGGTCTTTGTGCCTTTTTCCATGATAGATTCTTAATCACCAGCCCAACATATCTTCTACAGTGATTGGCAATTTAAGTAATTTATATTTTGTTGGGAAATTATTCACTTCCTCCGTATCTTCAAATTTGTAGCTGTAGAATTGCAAGCAGTGATGTATTATAATTCTTTTAATCACGCCTGTATCTGTGGTTAGTCTCCTCATCTTTAATCCTGCATATTTTCCCGATTCCTCTCGTGTGTGCTCACCACGTACATGCTGCCCTTTAATCACATTCACAGAGTGTTTATCTGCTTTATTGCTCATAAATATTTTAACTTTTGGATTTGTTTATCCTTTCTGCTTTATTTTGGCTTGTCTTTGTTTTCTAGCTTATTAAGTTTAACTTTTACTGTATTGACTCTTTCTTCGTTTCTTTGCCTCCTAGTCCACCCTTTTTGGCCTTTATAATGATAATCTTCAGTTCATGTGCCGAGTTGTTTAACAGGGAAACTGTGGCTTGCTTTAGCTCCAAAAAAATGTGTGCAGGTTTGTGTATGTGTATATAAGCTTCATTGACTCTCTTGAATGTCTTTCCCTCATCTTTTCTCTCGCAGCAGTTCTGTTTCATCAGGAAACGTGGGTTCATCCTAACTGACCTTCCTCTTTCTGGCTACTAGGCCCTAAGCTGGGTTTTTATATCATTTGTTTTTACTGGGCTGGTTGATGAGACACTCTGTGTTATGGCAGTGTGGCAGATGGTGGTGGTGGCAGTCCCGCATGGGCTGGCATAGCCAGCGGGTTGCCAGTCTCCAGGTCACCTACCAAAAGACACCTCCAAGCTCCCAATTTTTTCTTACCTCCAATCTCAGCAGCGGCAGGGCATAACAGACCCATTCAACACTTGCATGGCTTATTTAGGGGTCAGTATCTGACACCTTAATGTGGGGCAAATTTGGGAAAACAAGGTTTTTCCAAAATTTCTGCCCCGGTTCTAGTTCAGGGCAGTCTGATGCAGGTCTGATAATCTTGTCTAGCCCCAGGGGAAGCCTCCCTTGGATGCCCTTAGGGACCAAGGCCATGCTGACACCAGCTCTGCATTGGTCTAAGCCCATGGTCAAAACAGGCTTGTAGCCTGGGGTTGGGAGTAGAGAAGTGGGAGCTGTAATCATTTCCTAGAATCTTAGTCTAGAAGACCTGCTATAAAGCCCAGGAAGCTCAGCTCAGAATTCTCTGACTTAGATGGGTGGGGTTGGAAAGAGGGGGCAATGGGAGAGAGGCTCAAGAGGGAGGGGATATATGTATAAGTATAGGTGATTCACTTTGTTGTACAGCAGAAGCTTAAAATATAATTGTAAAGCAATTATATTCCAATAAAATTATTACATTGCACAACTAAACAACAAAAAAGGCATATATTATAGCAGGGTAAAACAGAAATGTTTCTCTGCTAATCCCTCCATTTTTTAGGCAGTAGCTTAGTGATTTTATCTACTTTTGTATGAACCCCTCTATGACATATGCCAATGATGTTCTGTTTTCTTGGACTATCAGTGACCCCAGAGAAAACTGGTCTGATAGCCCACCATTTCCAATCACAACGGTTTAACTACTTTACATGAAATTCATCATTTTTGGTAGTTGGCCTACCACACTTAATTGGTTTCTAAAAAATAACTTGAAATCACTGAACATTATGTTTAATTACCTAGAATAATAGTTTACATACAGTTCATTTTGGAAGTTTCTCCAAGAAGTTAAATTGCTCAAAAATAGACATGACATATACCGTAGAGATCTATAGATATAGATATGTATCTGGTAACCCTAATGTGTACATTAGGATTGCCAGATTCAGCCCAAAGCAGCAACAACAACCAAGACATTCTGTGAAAATTGAATTTCAGATCAACAGTAAATTAAAATTTTAGTATAAGTATGTTCCAGGCAGTAAACATACTTATACTAAAATTTAATTCATTGCTTATCTAAAATTTACATTGTGACAGAAATCCTATATTTTGTTATAAATATTATAAATATATATGCCAATACAGATTGTGTGTGTGAGAGAGAGAGATGAAGAGTGCAAATTGGTTATTCTTGCCTTGAAAATTTTCACTGTTAAAATCACCGAGGCCATGCACAGAGTCAGACATGACTGAAGCAACTTAGCAACAGCAACAAATGCATTTTGGTAGAAACTCTATAAACTATGCTATGGGTAAACCACACAAAGGTGTGTGAAGGAAACTTACACGGCTCAAAATAGCCTGGAGTTAAAACTCCCCTCAGGGTCCTCCCCACCATTTTATGCAAAACAAAGAAGTCTCTCACCGGTAGAAAAAAATGGACAATAAGATTGATTACGTCCAGCTCCCAGCCGGTCCAGCCTCTGGCCCATCTCCAGAATTCCTTGCGCGAGCCATTTACGAGAGAACTACTCCGAAACAACCTTGGAGAGAAACAGCCCCCCTTAAGACAGTAGATTTCCACATATATGTCTATATATACTTACTCTCTTCTTGGGTTAGTGCAGCAGCTCACTAATCTGACTGCTGGCCCTTCTCGGCTCATTAAAGGTGATCTGTTCTGTAAAGTGCCGGTCTGGTTCCTTTTCCGAACCTCGCCTTCTCTAACTCCCTTACCCTACAGTGTGAATCTCTCTTGCTCACTGATTTATCTTTGTAATTTATCATAATACTTGACACAAACTATTTTCAGTGAATGTTTTCTCTAGTTTTTTCTGGATCCTAGAGCCCAGATGGTAGCTCAAATATAAGCAATAATATACACTTTCTACTAAAATGGGACAATTTAAACTTAACCCAAGTATCTATCCATCATTTTTATCTGTTTGGCAATTGACATTTTATCATGAGGAAAATTTGCTAAGAGTTTCAAAACTACTATTCTAGAAGTTGGAACTTGCTCATCTTTTTTTTTTATTTTTTTAAGTGAAAGTATAATTGATTAGTTGTGTCTCTTTGCGACCCCATAGCCTGGAAAATCCCATGGACAGAGGAGCCTGGCAGGCTGCAGTCCAGGGGTCACTAAGAGTCCAGCATGACTGAGTGGCTTCACTTTCACTTTTCACTTTCATACATTGGAGAAGGAAATGGGAATCCACTCCAGTGTTCTTGCCTGGAGAATCCCAGGGACGGGGAGCCTGATGGGCTGCCGTCTATGGGGTCGCACACAGTCGGACACGACTGAAGCAACTTAGCAGCAGCCACAGCGGCAAGACTAGAGCCTGCCAGGCTCCTCTGTTCATGGAATCTCTAGGCAAGAATGCTGGAGTGGATCGCCATTCCCATCTCCAGAGTTTATTCTTTGGTGCAGACCATTATTTTCTGAGGACACTCTGTTGGAGACTGAATTTATCCTCTGTAGGCCTCTTATCTTGCATAAAGTAATATATACAAACTGCATTCCAGGTGCTTGCATTTAATGTTCTGCTGTTTAATGCTTATCATACATATTGTTGTAAGAAATAATATTTGTTGAGGAATTAATCAGGGATGAGGAGTTTACTGATTCTTTTAGGTGTGAGAAATTCTCTTTGGAACAAGTCATTGTTAACCCTTGGATCTTTCTTTCTCTTTTAAATCCTTAATTTTGCCTTTCCTGAATTATACTTTGATATCATGCTATAGGCCAGCATCAGAAAGTAAAGTGGGGAAAATTAATATTTTTATTAAATTGATTTTTATTTCTGGCATATACAAAGGGACTATCATTCATTTACTGAAAACTTATTTTAAGCTATGCTATCATAGAGGCAATCCAGTTCTGTAAGTTTTGACAAATAGAGTATGTGACATTCCCACAGTGATCAAGATACAGAACAGTTCCCCCACTCTGAAGCAGTGGAAAGACCTCAGTTCTTATCTTCTTGGAGGAAAGAATTCAACAAGGAGTCCAAGACTGTAAAGTAGCACCAGAATTTATTGGATACACAGTATGTATTGGAGCACACTTAGGGCAAAAGTGAAAGATACACATTCTGAGAAGAGTGTGGGAATCCTCACAAGTGAGGGGCATACAATACAGGCAGCATGGATTATAATATGGGGTTAATCTTCTGGGGTTTAGATGAGGGTAACAGCTCCAGCCAGTCAGTCAGTCCCAGGCCTACCTATTTCTTACCTTCAAGCCACACTGCCCCCCACTTTTTCATGATCAGTTTCTTGCTCTTATGTTACAAAATATCTGTTTTAGATGTCTTCCTCCATGTGATGGCCTCATTAAGTGCAAAACAAGGAGGTGGCTTTTCCTTCTGCCTAATGTCTATGCATGAGGAATCTGTCCTTGGGCCCAACCTGTCTTGCCTCAGGTCCTTCCCCATAACTCCACCCCAGGCAGCCACTGACCTGATTTCTGTCACTATGAATTAGTGTGCATTTCCTAGAGTTTTATACAAATGGATTCATAATATGTGCTCTTTCAGTTTGAATGCTTTAGCTCAATATAATTCTCTTAGAACTTAAGTTTTTGCATGTATCAATAGCACATTCTTTTTTTCTTTCTTTTTAATTGCTGAACAGTTTTCCATTGTATAGGACAATTTGTTTACTCATCTGTGGATGGACGTTTGAATTGCTTGCAGTTCGAGGTTATTACGAATAAAGCTGATGTGGACACTTAAGTATAAGTCTTTGTATGGATGTATGCTTTTACTTCTTTTGGAAAAATATCCAAGAATGGAAAGGCCGAATCATATGGTAGATGTATTAACTCTTTAAGAAATTGACCAACCATTCCCAGAGTGGTTGTATCATTTTGCATTCCTACCAGTCCTTTGCTCCATATCCTCACTAAGACTTGGCCTGGCCAGTCTTTAAATTCTAACCATTTTCATCAGTTTGCAATGGTATCACATTGTGTTTTTACTCTAATATCTACTGGTGTTGAGCAAATTTTCACAAGCTAATTAATCATCTTCTTTGGTGATGTGTCTTTCAATCTTTTTTAAGCCATCCTTTTAAATTGAGTTGTTGTTGAGTTTCGAGAATTCTTTATACATCCTGTACTTTACCAGATTACATAATTTACAAATACTCTCTCTGTCTGTCTTGTCTCTTCATTCTTTTAACAGTGTCTTTTGAAGAGCAGGAACATTTTAATTTTGATGAAGTTCAATTAGACAATTTGTTCTTTTATGAATTGTGCTTTTGATCATTTAGGTCTATAATCCATTTTGAGTTAATTTTATATATGATGTGAGGGATCAATCAAAGTATCACCTCTTACTGAAAAGACTATGCTTTCTCTACTCAGTCACCTTTATACTTTTGTCAAAAATCAGTTGTCCATGTTATCTGTGGGTTTATTTCTGGATTCTGTATTCAGTTCCGGTCTATGTGTCTATTTTGACAGCATGCTGTCTCGATTACCATAGCTTGATAATGAGAAGACATCAGATAGTGGTTGTCCTTCAACTTGGCTCTTCTTTTACACTTTGTCTTGGCTGTTCAGGTCCTTTGCGTTTCCACAGGAATTTTAGAATCAGCTTGTCCATGTCTTTAAAAATCCAGCTGAGATTTTGATCGGGTCTGCATTAATTCTAGAGATCACTTTGCAAAATGAGTATTAAATTATTGATGATGACTGTTGCAATAGTGCCTGTCTAATCGAGGCCCAATAATTCTATTAAAATCTGAGGATCACTGCTATCATTGAGGGCTCAAAATGTAAAGACTGACTCTCTCGCCTTTTTTCAGTCAAAAGAACACACCATTGAATATAAAAAATTATTAGCCTACCTGACTATTATCCTACCTCCACACGAGAGTATTAGAAACTTGAATTTTGGATTCATTTGGAGGAAGACTGATTGACATTTGTTGAACATAGGGTAATCGTAATTCCCAAGTGAGAACAGTATAGGAAAATACACAAAGTTGGGAGAGGGAAATACTGGAAAAAAGAATGGTAAGAAATTTGATGTGGGTAAGTTGGCTCATTGATTGGTAAAGAATCCACCTGCCAATGCAGGAAACACGGCTTCCATCCCGGGTTTTTTTTTCCTTTTTAGTCACAAAGACTTTGCTTTGAATTACTACCACTTAATCATCATTTGGGCCTCCCTGTTAGCTCAGCTGGTAAAGAATCTGCCTGCAATGCAGGAGACCCGGCTTGATTCCTGGGTCAGGAAGATCCCCTAGAGAAGGGATAGGCTACCCACTCCAGCATTCTTGGGCTTCCTTGGTTCAGACAGTAAAGAATCTGCCTGCAATGTGGGAGACCTGGGTTCCATCCCTGAGTTGGGAAGAGCCCCTGGAGGAGCACATGGCAATCCACTCCAGGATTCCTGCCTGGAGAATACTGAGGAGCCTGGAGGGCTACAGTCCATTGGGTGCCAAAGAGTTGGACACCCTTGGGCAACTAAGCACACACACGTAGGCACACAGTTGTCTGATCAGTAGACTTGGGTGTAGTCTAGCTGATATATTAATTCAGTCAAAGTGCCAAGAGTGGAACGAGCATATATATCTTTTAATCTGAATTTTCTGCTTCACTCTCAGCGTTAGTGGTTCTCTCCTCCAGTGTTACAAGGATCCGGCAGGGAATTGAAATGAGGCTGCCTTGGCGAATCCACGCATGCGCGTAACCTGAGCGATGGAGGAGCAGCTGCCACTCAGCCTCCGCATACCTGGGATGTGGCTCCCTGTTGCTAGTCTTAGACATTTTCAAGGGACTTGCATGTCTGATTTTTTATGTGTAATCTTTTGCTTTTTAAATGCTGGTTCAGTTAGAACAAAAACAAAAAACAACCACGGTGTTTGGGTTGAATAAAAGATGTCTGTGGCTGCCAGTTTGCTGTCTCAGCTCTCCATGCCGCCCACTTCGATGGGGACTTCGCTGCGGCAGTTGGCCTCTTGAGAAATCCTTGGACTGTGGATATGATAACATCAGCATATTCACTTATGCATGCCGATCTGTGAGTTCAGAACCGGGGCTGGCTGCAAATAAGACACGAAGATTTTAAAAGTGCAATTCTAATAAACTAAACACAGGAAAGCGCCTCCAGTGCTACACACTGACCTGAAAGGTAGCTAGCCTAGCGCCGATTCTGTGGGGCTTTTTTGCCATTCACTGTGGAGAAGAAGATGATGTAACAAATATTTCTGTTTATTTGGTGTGTGAAGCCAAATACGCAAATGCTGAGTGCATTTAAAAAAATCAAAATCAGCAATTCAATTATTTTTCTTTATTAGAGCAGTCGGGAGTGAGCTTGTTAAGATGGATCTGCTTTGTTGTAGCTTGCTCTGCTGGCAATGTCTAAATGAATTAAATGAGTCAGAGTCAAAGAAATCTCGCAGGCGGCTTTAATCTCCTGTCAGAAAGAATAGCTAGCTGAGTCGAACATCAGTATTTTTTTTTTTCTTGGCTCATCTTAGAAGCTCGTGTTCTTAACTCCCTCTCTATGGACTTACATTTTAATCTTAAAATTAAACTCCTAATATATTCTTAAGATTGGGCATCTGAGTGTCCATTCTTCTAAGTCAGTGATTTGTTGATATTTAAAAACAACCACATGCAAATACTATCTCTCCTCTGAAACGCCTAAGAGGAAATTTCTTTATTACTCAATTCAATACCAGAACCTAGCATGGTTTGTTTTCCATTTTGGTAAGACCAGCAAGTCCCCAGATTTCCTTTTTGAGATTTTTCTTACTTCTAGTACACATATTAGAAAAGTGTATGTAATATGTCACAATAAGAGTCTCTGCTGAGGTCAAATCTGTGGGGGATGCAGTTCTCTTGTGCATTCTGTAAAACTCTTAACATATGCGGTGGCTGTGAAATTGATGTCAGAAGGCAATCCATAAGTGATGTTAGCCTTTTCTCTGCTGAGGAGATCTTTGAGCTATTGGTCATTTGTGCTACAGCTTTGGTCAGTTCCTCTTTTAAGAATTGACTGGTAGAATAAACTCCACTGGGCAGGAAGTGGAGCTTTTTTTCTGTTACGAAAAAAGGTGCTCTTCTACCAGGATGGGTCTTTCCAAAAGTTAAAAAAAAAAAAAAAAAAAAAAGTCAGCAGGTGGTAGGTGTTTAGTAGATTGAAGACTATATCATTGAAGAAACAGCAATTACCACCTCGAGTCTGAGAACCCAAAGTGCTGCTGAGGAAAGCTAAGATATTCAATCTCATTGTAAGGGCACCTTTGTTCTTAGAATGTAACACGTAGGGCATCATGGGCTTTGACGTTGGTGGATTATTAATTACACACAGAAACTTCATGTAGAGCAATGCCATGTTTTCTGGGAAATATCATAGCGCCATCAGTAGGAACCATTTACTGACTTCTCATGTGATTCATGAAGGTGTCTGTAACAGATTTCCAGTTTTTTTGTTAAGCTTGTCCTCTCTTCCTGAGTCCTCTACTTTCATCAGGCATTTTCTAGGTTGATGCATAGTCCTTAGCATAGTTGTAGATTTCCATATTTTGGTAACCATGTTCTATTTCCCCTGCAAATGGGGATACCCAGACTTTCCACGCTGGAAATAAGTAGAGCAAATCGAATCAACCTACTTGTGTTTAGTTTTATTTTGACCACAAAAAGTATAGAGAAAACTCATGAACCTACCAACTTCCTTGAGAAATTCAACATAGATCAGAGCTCCTATAAATCTCTCCTTATTTCATTTCCCTCTTTCTCTCCTCAGAGACGACCATTGTTCTGTGTTTTTTTTTTTTTTTTTAAATGCAATATTGTTTATGGTCTCCCCTCAAATTTTAAATATTTTTATACTAAATTAAAATGGTATATTTTACATTTAGTAAATGTAAAAAAAGTATATCATAGATGTAAAAGTAAATGTAAAAGTATATCATAGATGTATCATATAGTAAATACTTTGTGGGGATTTTAAAAAATATCTCCAATCATTTTTACTAAATATAGAGAAAGTATTGAAATGCTTGGATGCTCAGAATAAATTTAGTCTTTATGTCTCAGCACCACTTAGTTCAACCACTTGTCATTTCTGATTCGTCTATCATTTAATATCCTCTATTCTTTTATGGTTTGCAGTTCTTTATTTTTTTCATAAGTTATTCAATTTAGGCTAAAAAAAACCACCTTACCTATTTTACCCAGTATGCTTGTCCTTATAACCAGCAATATCAGTTCTTAACCAGTTAAATAATCATATATATGTTCAAGTAGAAGTGTCCAAGACTATTTGCTGTATCTGTGTTATAATACTAAAAGTAATACTTGAGGTTACATAGAGTTCAAACTATGTAGCAATTGAAAGTAATGAGGTAGATAGATATTTACTGATCATAGTTAAAGAGGTAAATCTCTAAGATATATTATTTTTTAAAAAAGCAGTTGCAAAGCAAACACTATGATGCCATTTATGTTTTAAAACTGTTTCTATGTGATCTTATATAGCTTTACAAATATATAGAAAAAGTTTTGCAGACTTCCCTGCAAAACTAGCCCAGAGTCCAGTGGCTAAGACTCTTGCCCTCCCAATGCAGGGGAACTGGGTTTGATCCCTGGTCAGGGAACTAGATCCCACATGCCACAACAAAGGTCTTGCATGCCACAACTAAGACCCAGCACAGCCAAATAAATAAATAAAAATATTTAAAAAATTTTTTGCAAGCAAACATTGAAAGCTGGTAACAATGATTATCTGCAGGATTGGAGTGGAAGGTGGAGGATTTTGTATTGCTAGTATTAGTTGGATTTTTTACAACGAGAAATTCATGTTAGTTGATTAATTAAAATGTAAATATGATTTAAAGTACATAAAAAAGATCAGTATAACATTTTCAGAGCAGGCTAATAACACTGTGGCTTGATGCAAGAGATTAAAACTATCCCAGCCAATGATTAGCTTAAATGATCTCAAGGAAAATAAACAAACTGAGGGACTGAACTCAGTATCTATCTAAACACCCACCCCAAATTCATTGCATTTACAGAATGTAAGTATATTCATATCAGCAAGCAAGAAGAGTCACCAGCAGATCCAAAATGGCAAAGCACACCCAGAAGAAAGAAATCGATGGATTTGTATGGATTGGAGTTGAGGAAACCCAGAATACATGCATGGAAAAAACCCTGAGAACATAAAACAATATCTACTGAAATGGCAAAAAAATAAATAAATAAATAAAAGAACGAGCAAATACCAAGAACTGGACAGAGCCCTGGGGCAATAAGGAGGACAGTTTAGGGACTAACGTGGGAGGTCCAGCGGTTAAGACGCTGTGCTGCCAGTGCAGGGCTGTGTGTGTTCAGTCACGCAAGTTGTGTCTGACTCTTTGTAGCCCCATGGACTGTAGCCTGCCAGGCTTCTCTGTCCACAAAAATTTCCCAGGCAAGAATACTGGAATTCGTTGCCCATTTCCTTCTCAAGGGGATCTTCCCAGCCTAGGGATTGCACCCCCGTCTCTGTATCTCCTGCATTTCAGGCAGATTCTTTACCTGCTGAGCCATTGGCGGACCCCATGCTAATGCGGGTGGTACAGGTTCGATCTCTGGTCAGGGAACAAGATCCTACGTGCTGTGCAGCATAGCCAAAAAATGAAAAAAAAATTTTTTTAAGGGTAGTAAATAACTTAGTTAGAACAGCAGTCACCAATTGAATGCTGCTGCTGCTAAGTCGCTTCAGTCGTGTCCGACTCTGTGCGACCCCACAGATGGCAGCCCACTGGGCTCCGCCATCCCTGGGATTCTCCAGGCAAGAACACTGGAGTGGGTTGCCATTTCCTTCTCCAATGCATGAAAGTGAAAAGTGAAAGTGAAGTCGCTCAGTCGTGTCTGACTCAGCGACCCCATGGACTGCAGTCTACCAGGCTCCTCCGTCCATGGGAGTTTCCAGGCAAGAGTACTGGAGTGGGGTGCCATTGCCTTCTCCGCACCAATTGAATGAGGAAAACATTAATCTGAGGCTGAAATTCACAAAGTACCTTCCAAAGAATGTGATGCACCAGGGAGGAGAGAGTTTGCTGGGAGGTACAGGTGTCAGATATGCAGTCACACCGAAAGAATAAGGCAGCCAACCCTTTCTAGGAGGGAGGACCACTGAAGACCTCCACCACTAGAGAAAAGCCCTTCTTTCAGCACCTGGGAAGCTCCATACACAGGCAGCCTAAAAGAAGACTTCCCAGAGGACAGGCTACTCCCAGATATAAGTCCTGCAGTTGGTGCTGCCATTCAAGGAGAGAAAACCCATGCCAGCTCCAGATAATCAACTTGAGTTTCGAATTCACAGGCACAAATGGGTGACAAAAGGATCATCAGATATCTGAGGACAGGCAGCCAAATGAAAGGAGAGAGCAATAGGAGGAAACAAGTACAAATACCAACATAAACCCCAGAAGAAACAGAAAATTAAAGGATACAGAATTTTTAAAATTTCCAAGTGGTATTCTCTTGGGGGACAGTGCAAAGAAAAGCCAGCAAAAGGAGCAATTAGAGAATATGAAAGAATTTTAGGAGTTAAAAATGTAATTGCCCTGAGGATGCACTGCAGTAGGACTAGGAGCAAACAGAGCAAGAAAAAGATAACAGAGGAGTTGGGAAACAAGGTTCAGCCCAGGAGAGCAGTGAAGAGAGACCCTGGGAAACAGCTATGCAACCTGCCTGGGGAACAGTTGGTACCCAGTGGAGCAGAAGTGTGGGTGGGTTAGAAGGGAGAGATTTGAGAGAATTGATGTTATGATAATATGAAAAAGGCATGATGTGATAAAGAGATAACGGTGGAAAAAGTAAAATCTCTATAAAATTGAGATAACAGCTGGATTATTTTTTGTTATTTTCCCAGCAGAGTTCACATTAGTCAGTTTTTTCCTAAATAAGAATAAATCTTTCAACAAGAAAAAAAATTTGCTGAACAGGAAAAAAAGGTGAACACCAAAGCCATAATCTAAATATTGAAAAGAAAATAAGGCCCGACTTTAAGCAATTAAGGTGAGAAAAAAATTTCATGTGTCCTTGATGTTAAGATCACTATTATAATTGATTTAGGAGTCATGACCTTGAAAGGAAAGATAATCCCATCACCATGCTTGGCCTACCATCTTACAATGTTTGGATGAACACAAAAATGAAGACCAGACAGACCTTCATAGATTTTCACCTTTTAGAGTCAGCCTATGGATGAAACATGGAAGGCTTGGTTAAGTTTCAGAAGAAAATATCAATTTAACGATCTTAATTAGGTAAAAGGAAAAAACTTAAAGTGTACCTAACTGAAGTTTGGAGATTAGACGGTGGGAAGTGGAGGGAAGAGGTAAGTGTTAATATTCTGTCTTACAAAGAATGGGATGAGGAAACATTGTTGAACTTGATTGCATTAAAATGACCATTAAAGCTAAAGATAATATTACAGATATAAAATTTGGGGAAAAGAAAGAAAAAAACAATATCAGTTCAGTTCAGTCGCTCAGTCGTGTCCGACTCTTTGCGACCCCATGAATCGCAGCACGCCAGGCCTCCCTGTTCATCACCATCTCCCGGAGTTCACTCAGACTCACGTCCATCGAGTCCGTGATGCCATCCAGCCATCAGATATAAAATTTTGGGAAAAGAAAGAAAAAAACAATATAGATAAGGATATATCGCTGAACTGAACTCTTTCATTTCAAGACAAGAACTAGAGGTAAAAACATATTTAGCATCACAGAGTTAATGACCAGAAAATTGCAAAGAAATATTTCCAAGAGGGGAAGAGGACCTGTAGGTGGGGAATGATGCTTTTCCTGTACTATTTGATGTGGCATTGTGTCCCTGCACTACTATTGTTAATAAAAAGAAAATTCTCCGGGGGGTAGAGTAACAAAGAGACATAAAATGTGAGAAAAGGTTTGAGAGATGAAAGACCAATATAGGCCTAATAGGGTATTCAGAAGGAGACAATAAAGGAAATTGAAGGAAGCCTACTCACTAAGATAACTTTAAAATAGTTCTTATAACTTACAAGTCACTAGAGCAGGGTTATAAAACCAAAGTCTATAGGCCAAATATGGCCTACTTCCTGATTTAAAAAAATATATATTTTTATTAGTACGTAACTATGTTCATTCATTTCTGTTTTGTCTATAGCTGTTTTCATACTACAACAGAATTGAGTGGTTGTGACAGAGACTGTGTTATCCACAAACATACGCACTGATTGGCTCTTTACAAAGAATGTACTGTGCTAGAGAAACACACATGAAAGTTTAAAAACCTATTTGCTTAACAAAAGACATTACAAAACAAAAACAGTAACGCAACAAAGGTGGCACTGGTGGTGAAACGCCTGCTGACAGTGTAGGAGACTAGAGGTGTGGGTTCGATCCCTGGGTCAGGAAGATGCCCTAGGGGAGGAAACGGCAGCCCACTCCAGGATTCTTGCCTGGAGAATCCCGCGGACAGAGAAGCCTGGTGGGCTACAGTCCATGGGGTCACAGAGTTGGACATGACTGAAGCACATGCATATTATTATTGAAATTGTAAGACTGTAGAAATAAGCCAAAATGTATTATTAATAATAAATATGTATGGGTTAAATTTGGGTTAAATTCCTGTATTTAGATTAGAAAGTGAAAGTGAAAAGTGAAAGTGATGTTCTTGCCTGGAGAATCCCAGGGACGGGGGAGCCTGGCGGGCTGCCGTCTATGGGGTCGCACAGAGTCAGACATGCCTGAAGTGACTTAGCAGCAGCAGCAGATTAGAAAAAAAATCATGACATTTTATGAGATATTCACTTAGAATAATGTGCTGTAAAAACATGGAATATGATAAAATGGACAAGAACGTGCTATCAAACTGTGATCCCTAAAAGGCAACGCAGAGGATTCTGGGGAAATGGCAGAGTTGAAAGCACAAGGAATCTGTCTCCCCCTCTGGACACTGGTGGAATTACACTGATAAAATCTTTCTGATACAACGTTTTTAGTACTCGAAATTGTAATTGAAAGTGTAAAAGATTTTTCTTAACTCATTAATGAGAGAAATGGCAAAATGTTATCACTGGTACAAGGGAAAATCCAAAGAGAAAATAAATGATATAGTCATAGGAGGAATTGACAAACGGATGCAAATTAGCAAAATTGGTCAATATCTATAGGGCAACAATCAATTGCATTCTTCTGGATACTATTTGCATTTCCTTAAACAAGACTCATTTGTATTATTATCAGTTATCTAGTTTTCCACAATTTGCAGAATTGGATGTGAGAGGTGAAGGCAATGGCACCCCACTCCAGTACTCTTGCCTGGAAAATCCCGTGGATGGAGGAGCCTGGTGGGATGCAGTCGATGGGGTCACGAAGAATCGGACACAACTGAGCGACTTCACTTTTACTTTTCACTTTCATGCGTTGGAGAAGGAACTGGCAACCCACTCCAGTGTGCTTGCCTGGAGAATGCCAGGGTTGGAGGAGCCTGGTGGGGGCCGTCAATAGGGTCACACAGAGTAGACACTACTGAAGCGACTTAGCAGCAGCAGCAGCAGCAACAACAACATAGCTCAAAACCCAGAAAGCCTGAAATAACCCTGAAGGGCGCTTTAGACAGGACATTCAATATCTTTTTATGTGGCTGCTGTATGTGCTTAGGTGTGTCCGATTCTTGCAACCCCATACACTGTCAGTCCCATAGACTGCCTGCCAGGTTCCTCTGTCCATGGGATTCTCCAGGCAAGAATACTGGAATGGGTTGCCATTTCCTTCTCCAGGAGATCTTCCTGACCCAGGAATCGAACCCTGGTCTCCTGCATTGCAGGCAGACTCTTTACCAACTGAGCAACGAGGGAAGCCCCTTTTTTTTGTCTCCCTGAGCTAATCGACACCACTCCCTCCATACCCCTGTCTTCCAAGTGTATACTAGAATGTGAAAGTTTCAGAGGAGAAGTTTGACATGGCGAAATGATCTACATTGTAAAGGCAAGAGGCACTTGAAATTAGGGGTAAGAGTAGGACTTTAGTAGTCAGAACAATGCCCTCCCCCCAAAGTGGTCCATGTCCTAATCTCTAGAACCTCTGACTGTGTTACATTATGTGGCAAAAGAGAATTAAGAAAGCAGAAGGAGTTAAGTTTGCTAATCAGATTATCTTAAAATAGGGAGATTATTTGGATTATCAAGGTGGGTCCAAGGGTCCTTAACTATGGAAGAGGAAGCCAGAAGAGGAACTCAGAGTGATGATATTTAAGAACTCCACCCACTGTTGATAGAAAGGAACCAAAAGCCAAGAAATGTGGGTGGCTGGAAAAGTCAAAGAAATGGATTTACCTCAAGAGAATCCTTTAGAAGGTGATGAAGCACTGCTGGCTTCATTAGATTTTAGACCAGTGAGACCTAGTTCAGACATCTAAATTACAGAACCATTTACAATAAATTTTTAAGCCACTGACACTCCTTCAGTTCAGTTCAGTCACTGAGTCATGTCTGACTCTTTGCAACCCTATGAACTGCAGCACGCCAGGCCTCCCTGTCCATCACCAACTCCCGGAGTTCACCCAAACTCATGTCCATTGAGTTGGTGATGCCATCAGCCATCTCATCCTCTGTCGTCCCCTTGTCCTCCTGCCCTCAATCTTTCCCAGCATCAGGGCCTTTTCAAATGAGTCAGCTCTTCGCATCAGGTGTCCAAAGTATTGGAGTTTCATCTTCAACATCAGTCCTTCCAATGAACACCCAGGACTGATTTCCTTTAGGATGGACTGGTTGAATCTCCTTGCAGTCCAAGGGACTCTCAAGAGTCTTCTCCAACACCACAGTTCAAAAGCATCAATTCTGCACTCAGCTTTCTTTATAGTCCAACTCTCACATCCATACATGACCACTGGAATAACCATAGCCTTGACTAGATGGACCTTTGTTGACAAAGTAATGTCTCTGCTTTTGAATATGCTGTCTAGGTTGGTCATAACTTTTCTTCCAAGGAGTAAGTGTCTTTTAATTTCATGGCTGCAATCACCATCTGCAGTGATTTTGGAGCCCAGAAAAATAAAGTCAGACACTGTTTTCCTCATCTATTTCCCATGAAGTGATGGAACCAGATGCCATGATCTTAGTTTTCTGAATGTTGAGCTTTAAGCCAACTTTTTCACTCTCCTCTTTCACTTTCATCAAGAGGCTCTTTAGTTCTTCACTTTCTGCCATAAGGGTGGTGTCACCTGCGTATCTGAGGTTATTGATATTTCTCCCGGCAATCTTGATTCCAGCTTGTGTTTCATTCAGCCTAGCATTTTGCATGATGTACTCTGCGTATAAGTTAAATAAGCAGGGTGATAATATACAGCCTTGATGTACTCCTTTCACAATTTGGAACCTGTCTGTTATTCCATGCCTGGTTCTAACTGTTGCTTCTTGACCTGCATACAGATTTCTCAGGAGACAGGTCAGGTGGTCGTGGTCTGGTATTCCCATCTCTTCACAAATTTTCCAGTTTGTTGTGATCTACACATCAAAGGCTTTGGCGTAATCAATAAAGCAAAGTAGATGTTTTTCTGGAATTCTCTTGCTCTTTTGATGATCCAACGGATGTTGGCAATTTGATCTCTGGTTCCTTTGCCTTTTCTAAATCCAGCTTGAACATCTGAAAGTTCACAGTTCACGTACTGTTGAAGCCTGGCTTGGAGAATTTTGAGCATTACTTTACTAGCGTGTGAGATGAGTGCAATTGTGCTTGCTCTATTACTAATTTATCAGGATTTTAGTGATTACAATGGACCCACATGGGTAAGCCAGGAAAATTTCTTCATCTCAAAATCCTTAATCATATCTGCAGAGTCCCTTTTGCCATATTCACAGATTCCAGGGATGTGGAAATCTTTGTGAAACCGTTATTCTGCCTATCATAAAACTTCTGATTACATCCATCTTAACGTTTTTTTTTTCTTATATTTGTATGCTCTTGTATTTATATAATATCTTTTTTTTTTTTTTTGTCCATTAAGAGGATCACTTGCTGCTGTAAAGTGGAGGTGGTGGTGGTGGTGGTTTAGTCCCTAAGTCCTGTCCGATCTTGCGACCCCGTGGACCATAGCCTGTGCATCTCCTCTGTCCATGGGATTCTCCAGGCAAGAGTCCTGGAGTGGGTTGCCATTTCCTTTTCCAAGGTGGAGGTAGTTGTATCTTAAATTTTTTATTTTTATTTTTAATGTAATTTTTAAAGGCATTTTCCATTTATAGTTACTGTAAGATACTGGCTCTATTCCCCATGTTGTGCAATATATCCTTGAGCTCATTTACGCACAGTTTGTGCCTCCCTCCCTTCCCCCGTATTGCCCTTCCCTCCTCACCCCACTGGTAACCACTAGTTTGCTTCTAAGTCTGTAACTGCTCCTTTTTTGTTTATAATGTCTTGAGAGAATTTCTTAGTCTTTCAGCTCACTAATTTGATCTTTTGTTATGTTTATTCTGTTACATAATTGGGTTTAAATCTCAATAACCATGATTTTAATCTCCAAGAACTCTAGTTTGTGTGTGGCTTATGTGAACACAACCCCTTGTATTTCTCTGAAAATACAAATTATACTTATGTTAGTATTTTATTTTCTATATTAACTGTTTGCTTGGGAGCTAATCCTTCTTTTAGTTGGAGTTTATGCTTTCTCTGCTGTAGGTTTTTCTCATCTATTTGAGGACTCATTTCCAGATTATACTTTTAGATGATTAGATAACATAGCAGTTAAATGTTTTGGGTGGGTTTTTCCCCTCTAAGCCAGACTTTTCATTTCTAATGTTAGAATACAAGTTATGATTTCAAGAGAGCTGGTTGTTGTAAGAAGGGTAGGAGAGAGACTGCAGGCTGAGAGATGGTGTCCTAGGCTGTGCAGTGGAACACAGGGATTAAGGCTGGGCTCTAATATCAGACCATCTGGGTCAGATCCTGGCTCTGCCATGTCCAGCTGTGTGACTTTGGAAAATTCACCCAACTGCTCTATGCCTCAGTTTCCCTCTTTCTAAATACTGTGAAAAGAGTGGTACCTTCCTCTTAGAATTGTCGTGAGGATTAAATGTCAGTGCACATAAAGCTCTTAAAATAGTTCCTGATGTGTAATAAGATTTCAGTGCATGTTAACTATTGTTTTGTGGTAGTGTTTCATTTGTGAACATGTGTACTAATGGTTTTATGTTTGAGCAGATGCTGGAGTCAACTGCTTCCAGCCTTCTTCTGCCAACCATCTACACAGGCTGCTGTACCCTTAGTTCACACTACCGCTGAGGTCATTCTTGAGAGGATTCTCCAGGGAGAATCTTCTCTCCCCTATGATTTCCTCCCATTTCCACTCTCCAGTTAACAGTTTGACGCCATAACACAGGAGAGCTCTTAGAAAAAAAAGTGGACTGAGGGTTGTCTTTTCACCTTGTTTAATTTCCTTTGCTCTGCAAAAGCTTTTAACTTTAATTAGGCCCCACTTGTTTATTTTTGGTTTTATTTCCATTGCAAGAGGGAGGGGACACATGTATAGTTATGGCTGATGCATGTTGATGTATGCACAATATTATAAAGATATTATAAATATTTTTTTAAAATTTTAAAATATTATAAAATATTTTTAATAATTTAAAATATTATAAATATATTTATAAAGATATAAATATTTTAAAATTCAAAAATATTTTTAATAATTTAAAAATATTATAAAATTTTTTTACAATATTATAAAAAATTTAATTTTTTTCAATAAAAAAAATTTTTTTTAATGGGCTGAATCTGCATTTTAAAGCCTCTCCTTCATTCTTGATCCCACTAAAAAGAGTATATATTTAAAAAAAGAAAATACATAGCAACTCTGGAAATCCAACAGTTCCCCACCAGCAGGCCAGGGCAGCAAGGAGACAGAGGCGAACAAAACAGATCAGTCATGAGACCACAGAGCTGAGGGACCGGTAGAGAGGCGAAAGAGAGCCCTCTGAGAAGGGAATTTCCCCAGAAATGCAGAATAATCTCTACCAGAGGCGCTGAGAACTGGCAGGATGAGCAGCCTGTGGACAGTTGACTGCAGACCTGGCCCAGGATCCACCATTCAACTTCTGCTCTTGGCTGAAAACACCGGTGCTGACTCAGGAGACTCAGAAACCTCAAGTTACTAATGGCTATGTTGGGGCAGGCGGGTGGGTGTGGCGAGTCCCTGACATAACATAGTCACTGGACAAAATAAAAGTATTTAATGAATGATATTTTCATCATTGCCACTCTGATTTGTTTATTTTAACCTTATGCTTAATAGTTTGTGGAGTTAGTCTCCCCCTGCTCATTTTTAAAACTTTCTTAGAGACCTTTGCTCTTTGTCTTTTCCGTACCTTTCCGTATCCCCCCCCAATTTTAAAAATACTGAATAAAGTCAATTCCAACTTAGTTTTGTGAATGAAAAAGAGATGACAAAATTGCCTCTGGAAACATTTTAAAAAATCAAATGTTGTAAGATTTTGGAATTTTTCCAGGAAAATGGAGAGTGCAAAAGTCATACTACAGTGAAAGGTGACCTCTGACATCATTTACGTTGAGTTAGGTTAATATGCAGGACATTTATCCTTCTGAAATAAGGTTAAATCCTGACATGCCTTCTGAAGTTTGAGTCCAGGTGGTTACTTCCCGTTCAGGTTCAAGTTAAGGTTGTCTAGAGTACTCACAGCCAGAGGTTTCCGCTCTCTTTGGTTAAATCAAGGTGGTATCTGAGTTCAGAGGAATCTTGTAGGTCCCAGAACTGTCTAGGCTTGCCCTTGTTAGTACAACCCTAGCTTGTATCAGATGCTGGTGCTGCTGCTGCTAAGTCGCTTCAGTCGTGTCTGACTCTGTGCGACCCCATAAATGGCAGCCCACCAGGCTCCGCCGCCCCTGGGATTCTCCAGGCAGGAACACTGGAGTGGGTTGCCATTTCCTTCTCCAGTATCAGATGGAGTTTCTATTAAATTTACTAATGTCCCTGTAATCACTTTGAGAGGAATCCAGCGAATAATTTTAATGGTGCCAGGTGTCAGTGTGTGTAAGAGAGAGACAGGAAGAGAGAATGAGATCAGGCTCTTGTAACATATGTACTTGTTTCTAGGGAGATACGTTATTAAAGCTCCCTTTCTTTGTTCAGGGGGAAAAAAGACATTTTAATGGCCCATTTCATTATATTGATGTAAGATAAACAGGTATCGATTTTTGTGAAGGAGAGGCATGAGCAGAAGATCATCCCCCTTTAGGCTTGTAAGGGATGGGACTTTTGCTCTGAAAGCAGAGAGCTTCCGGCTGCCTGCTATTCAAAGCTATTAGGCTTGAAGGTTCCCGAGGAGAAAGAAGGTGGTCAAATTTGCTCAGAGGCCAAGGAGCCCTTTGAGAGTGGTGAGACAGAGGCCCTGATGCTTAGTCTCAACATTGCCACCGTGTGTCTGATATATTGCCTTCTCCAGGGGGATCTTCCTGACCCAGGGATGAACCCGTGTCTCCTGCGCTTGCAGGCAGATTTTCTTTACCATCTGAGCCACTAAGAAGTCCATGTATCTGATTCCTGGTGCTCAAGTCTGAGCTCCGTTGGCAGTAAGAACTACGCGGACTCTGAGGAAGCCTTCTGGAGGAGAGAAGGCTGGAGCTGGTGCCAGGCAATCTGTCCAGAGCCTGGGTTCACGTGGGAACCACTGGCATCCTATCACATCTTGTGTGTAATGCCCTAAGCATCCTGAATGAGGCCAGTCGTATTTCATGCATTTTGCCACAACTGGACTCCACTGCAGGGCTTCCAAGGTGGCACTGGTGGTAAAGAGCCCGCCTGCCAATGCAGGAGACGTAAGAGACATGTATTCCATCCCTGGGTCAGGAAGATCCCCTGGAGGAGGGCATGGCAACCCGCTCCAGTATTCTTGCCTGGAGAATCCCATGGACAGAGGAGCCCGCTGGCTTACAATCCATGTGGTCACCCAGAGTCAGGCACGACTGAACTCTGCACGTGCGGATGCAGACTCCACATCTGCCACTCAAGATCTGTAAGCGAAGAGCCCTCTTCTGCTGTGATGTGGCCCAACCACGGCTGAACAGAGAGTCAGGTGACTGCTCCTTCCTTCCCCCCCGGCCCACAGAACCACCCTCAGAGCAGCAGTGGGGTGGGGGTGGGGGTGATGATTCAGGTGGTGCTGGATCTGAACTTATCGAACGTTGGATTCCTTCTTTAAGAATAAAAGAATGTAAGGACTTCCTTGGCAGCCTAGTGGTTAAGACTGCACTTCCGCTGCAGGGGGCATGGATTTGATCCCTGGTTGGGGAACTAAGATCCTACACGCTGCATCACATGGCTAAAAACATAAACAGAATAATACAGTAGGTCCTTGTTAATTATTTTATACGTAGTAGTGTATTCACTTTTCACTTGCATGCTTTGGAGAAGGAAATGGCAACCCACTCCATTCTTGCCTGGAGAATCCCAGGGATGGGGGAGCCTGGTGGGCTGCCGTCTATGGGGTCGCACAGAGTTGGACACGACTGAAGTGACTTGGCAGCAGTAGTAGCAGAGTATATATGGGAGAAGGCAATGGCACCCCACTCCAGTACTCTTGCCTGGAAAATCCCATGGATGGAGGAGCCTGGTGGGCTGCAGTCCATGGGGTTGCTGAGGGTCGAACCCAGCTGAGTGACTTCCCTTTCACTTTTCACTTTCATGCATTGGAGAAGGAACTGGCAACCCACTCCAGTGTTCTTGCCTGGAGAATCCCAGGGACGGGGGAGCCTGGTGGGCTACTGCCTGTGGGGTTCCACAGAGTCAGACACGACTGAAGCGACTTAGCAGCAGCAGCAGCAGCAGTGTATATATGTTAATACCAAACTCCTGCTAACATAACATTGTAAATTGATACCTTGATTTACAATTTAAAAATTAAAAAAAGAATACAAAATTCCAAATCAAAATTGCTAGTGTCTCACCACCATGGAAAGGGCCTGTGGAGGTGAGGGGCCCTGAAGCTTCACCTCGGTAAACGTCAGGCAAGTGGACCCCTGAGGGGCCTTCCCTCTTGTGGTGGAGGCTTGGCCTGGGCAGAAACTGTTGCCTCTGGTAGTTTAAAGAGATGTTTTCTTTTTTCCTTAGTGAAAGTGACTAGAAGCACAGATCCCTGGAGCTCAGTAATGAGGAAGAAAAATGGGCCTTCATGTCCCAAGGAGTGTGAGACATACCTGGTCATATTGTTTTGAATATGAGAAGTTTCCTGTGCCCATAGCTGGGAAAACGAGACACACCACACCTCTCCGTGATATCCTCCACCTTGGCCCTCAAAGGTTAATGAGGTACAGTGAGGCCCCTACATATGAACCTTCAAGTTGCAGACTTTCAAAGATGTGAATATGCTACTACCCAGACCTCACTGGATCATTTTTCCATAGGGTAGATAGAATTGAGTCCAGTAAGGGACCAGGCCTGTGCCATCAACGTCGGGCGTGAGTGAAATTGCAGCTTGCCCTCGGTCTCCTATCGCTGGCAGTCCTTCAGCCCTCCCATCTCCCACTTCCCCTTCCTCCTCGGGTCAGTAACTCTTTTTTCCTGTTCACCTGATGCCAGCCCCTGGATACCAGCTGTTGTACTGTACTACTATACTTTTCAAGCTACTGTTCTATAACATTGAAATTTATTTTTTGTGTTTGTTTATGTATTATTTGTGTGCACAGTATTATAAACCTATTACAATGCAGTACTATATAGCTGGGGCTTCCCAGGTGGCGCTAGTGGTAAAGAACTTGCCTGCCAATGAAGGCGTCGGGAAGATCCCCTAGAGGAGGGCATGGCAACCCACTCCAGTATTGTCACCTGGAGAATCCCATGGACAGAGGAGCCTGGCGGGCTACAGTCTGTAGGGTCTCATGGAGGTGGACATGGCTGAAGTGACTTAGCACACACACATGCATTATATAGCTGATTGTGTTAGTTGCGTACCTGTGCTAACTTTGTTGGACTTAAACGGACTAGTTGGACTTACAAACACACTCTCAGAATGGAACTTGTTCATATGTAGGAGACTTACTGTATTTCATGAATGATGGAAATCAGTTAAACTATTGTAACAGCAAGTCTGTCCACTAGGATAAATGTACTTTCGCAAAGTTTTAAAAATGTAAATGCTACCCTTTCTAGTCTGTTAAGGTCGCTCCTGTGACTTCAGGAGCTCCTGTTGCCTCTGTGCTGGTGATGTGACATTTTCCACTAGTGCATGGGAGTCAGCCCCATCTGCTGTGCCCCTCTTTCTTCTGTTTTCCCATTTTCCAGTGAATGTATCTAATGGCGACTCTATTGTCCATCCAAGGCTCTGGAAAAGTTGGAACTATCTTGTGAAAGCTCCACTTTCTCCTTCCTCTTTACCTCCCATAGCCCAGGAGTTGTTAATCCCCCACTAAATTTATCTGCTAATGTCTTTTTTTCTTTTAAAAATTGTTCTCTTTTCTATTGGAGTATTAGTGTTATGTTTCACATTGTGTTAGCGATGTGATTCAGTTATACATACACATGCATCTGTTCTTTTTCAAGTTCTTTCCCCATATAGGTTATTAGAGAATGTTGATCAGACTTCCCTGTGCTAAACAATGGGTCCTTGTTGGTTATCTATTTTAAATATAGTAGTGTGTACCTCCTTGTAACCCAGCGTCTCTGTTAGACTCCAGAATATTTCAGTGGCCTCCAGGTTTTTGTTCGTGTCTTCTCCTCCTCACCGAGGCACCCAGAGGAGGCCTTTTTAGAACACAGCTGTGATCGTGCCCATGTCTACATGGAAACATTTGCTGATTCAGCCTGTCATCTCCCACCCTTCTCCTGGCCCCATTCCAGCCATGGGGAGCTACCTGCTGCTTCCTGAACATGCTCTCATTTTCATGCCTCCTTACCATTTCCCTAGACTGGGATGCATTTTCCATCCTTCTTCTACCAGATGAATTTCTACTCATTTCAAGGCCCAAATGGAATTTTAACTGTTATGTGATGTCTTTCCAAATCCCCTCTAATTTCAGTGAATCATTCCCACTTTTGTGCTCCCCTAATACTTTAGCACATGGTTCTGTTTCCTCAGTGTGAGCGTTTCTGTTGTTCTGGTTTCTGTAATTTTGTCGTGTAGCTACCTGTTCCCACCATAGGCTGTGAGCATGACTGTGTTCTTTCATATTTATCCCCATCCTCAAACCTGGGGTCTGGCCCATTGGAGGCCTCTGGGAATATAGCCACTACTCTTGGCAGAGTTTCACTTTTATTTCATATATCCTCATAGCCTGCAGGAAAAAAGTATGAGTTGCAGATGGAATTCCAAGACCACTCCTTTTATTTTTCTTCTTGCCTGTTCTCTCCAGGCAAATACCATTAATCGTTTCTTAATTCATTACTTCCCTTTCTGCTACTCAATTCTATATTCTGTTTTTATTCTTTTTCTAAAACTCTTACCTCTTATTCTAATACTTAGCTTCTAAGGCTCTTCTCAAATTTTGCTTTTAATAAGAAAACAGTTGTGTTCTGGATTATTAGCCTCCCTCTCATTCCATCCCATTTCGAATGGTCTTTAGAGCCAGAAAGGCATTGGTAATTCAAGTCCAGGGAAAGTAAGAAATGGTTTTTGACATAGTATGGAATCCACTTAGAGCTGACTTTAAGAACTAAATAAGAGGTAAGCTATTTTCTGAGTTTAAGTAATTTTTAAGTGGCTCATGAAAATAGAAGAGTCTTGGCAGGGAAACCAGATGACTTCGAGTGAGTGGATAATGGGTGAGAGAGCGTTTGTCGTGTGGCATGGTTGTCATATGAGATTATAATTCAGCTGTAGTTACTAGTGATTGAAGAATATCTATGTGGTGAAATATGGGTTGATTGCTTCAGTTCATTTTTCAATGGAGAAATGTCTGAATTTAAATAGACCCCCAGGGGGCTGTAGGAAGCTGTGTCTTCAATAGTTTTTATTATTGAAAGGGGAAAACTAACCAGGTCCTGGGTGGCCAACAGAATTATTTTCTTGAAGCCTGGTTTAAGTCTTCATTTCTCTCCTTATCTACCCATTGGATGTGGCGCTTATGCAGTGCTGACTGGGACTCAAAGCAATCAAAAAGGAACAGGGAAAAGAAATGTTCTGACCAAATCTGTCAGTCAGTTCTGCTTTGTTTAGATGTTGTCGTTATACACAATTGTAATGGTCAAATGCATCCTTTCTTAGTTTTTTATCTTAGGAATGTATGGGTGGTACAGAAATGAAAAACTGAAAGCATTCAAAATCTTTCTCTCTCTTAATTGCTTTATAGGAAGTAAACATTCTGGAATTGGCAATATTTTAATTTAACCCACACAATCCGGCTTTAATTTTAACAAAACCCAAAAATATTTTTGAAAGCCTATTATATATGCAAATTATTATACTGTTGCTGCTGCTAAGTCACTTCAGTCGTGTCCGACTCTGTGTGACCCCATAGACGGCAGCCCACCAGGCTCCCCCGTCCCTGGGATTCTCCAGGCAAGAACACTGGAGTGGGTTGCCATTTCCTTCTCCAATGCAGGAAAGTGAAAAGTGAAAGGGAAGTTGCTCAGTCGCGTCCAACTCTTAGCAATCCCATGAACTGCAGCCCACCAGGCTCCTCCATCCATGGGATTTTCCAGGCAAGAGTACCGGAGTGGGGTGCCATCGCCTTCTCCGATTATACTGTTAGGTGCTAACAAAAACACCAAACTATAACAGGGATTTTGTGAGAGAAAAAAGAAAAAAATGAGAAAATGTATGTAAGGGCTGCTTGTAAACAATATGAGAATATTTAAATGTCAGTTGTAATATTATTGAACAATTTCCAGTGTCCCAGAACTCATAATCTATGGAGGATATAGATTTCTAAAAACTCAATACTGAGAAGGCTGCAATGATTATATAACCAGATTTTACAGGAATTATGAAGAAGAGCAAAGTACATATATTTAGAAAACTTTAGAAAGGCTTCTTAGAGGTAACATGCAGACTATTTTATAGAAATCACAGTAAAAAGGTATGCTGATACTCTTACTGTGTTTTTTTATTTACTTGCTTTCATATCATTCCATCAATATCAGTTTTTAAAAGTACCCAATCAAGAGAAACAAAATTATTTTCTAGGTTATGTTTCATAAAACTGCCAAGATGATTCCTTTTGGAATGTTCCCTCCCCAAAGGGAAAATCAGAAGAATTTTAAGAATGTGTATTTGTGTTCATTCTGAAAATATTTCTAGACAGTTATACAGATACACGTATGTATATTTGTTATATGTATATCATGTGTGTGTATATGTGTATACATACATCTTTGTCAAAGCTGACCTCTCCACTAGAGAAGCATTTTCAGTTCAGTCGCTCAGTCATGTCCGACTCTTTGCGGCCCCATGAATCATAGCACGCCAGGCCTCCCTGGCGTGAACTCCCAACTCTCGGAGTTCACTCAAACTCATGTTCATCGAGTCAGTGATGCCATCCAGCCATCTCATCCTCTGTCATCCCCTTCTCCTCCTGCCCCCAATCCCTCACAGCATCAGGGTCTTTTCCAATGAGTCAACTCTTCGCATGAGGTGGCCAAAGTATTGGAGTTTCAGCTTCAACCAGTCCTTCCAATGAACACCCAGGACTGATCTCCTTTAGGATGGACTGGATGGATCTCCTTGCAGTCCAAGGGACTCGCAAGAGTCTTCTCCAACACCACAGTTCAAAAGCATCAATTTTTCGGTGCTCAGCCTTCTTCACAGTCCAACTCTTACATCCATATGTGACCACTGTAAACACCATAGCCTTGATTAGATGGACCTTTGTTGGCAAAATAATGTCTCTGCTTTTGAATATGCTATCTAGGTTGGTCATAACTTTCCTTCCGAGAAGTAAGCGTCTTTTAATTTCATGGCTGCAATCACCATCTGCCTCTTGAGAAATCTGTATGCAGGTCAGGAAGCAACAGTTAGAACTGGACATGGAACAACAGACTGGTTCCAAATAGGAAAAGGAGTATGTCAAGGCTGTATATTGTCACCCTGCTTATTTAACTTCCATGCAGAGTACATCATGAGAAACGCTGGACTGGAAGAAACACAAGCTGGAATCAAGATTGCTGGGAGAAATATTAATCACCTCAGATATGCAGATGACACCACCCTTATGGCAGAAAGTGAAGAGGAACTAAAAAGCCTCTTGATGAAAGTGAAAGAGGAGAGCAAAAAAGTTGGCTTAAAGCTCAACATTCAGAAAACAAAGATCATGGCATTTGGTCCCATCACTTCATGGGAAATAGATGGGGAAGCAGTGGAAACAGTCTCAGACTTTATTTTTTTTGGCTCCAAAATCACTGCAGATGGTGACTGCAGCCATGAAATTAAAAGACGCTTACTC
>SJYT01081246.1:0-70394 GCA_006410635.1 Cephalophus harveyi
ATGGCAAATATATGGGGAAACAGTGGAAACAGTGGCAGACTTTATTTTGGGGGGGGGTTCCAAAATCACTGCAGCTGGTGACTGCAGCCAAGAAATTAAAAGATGCTTACTCCTTGGAAGGAAATTTATACCAACCTAGACAGCATATTCAAAAGCAGAGACATTACTTTGCCAACAAAGGTCCGTCTAGTCAAGGCTATGGTTTTTCCAGTGGTCATGTATGGATGTGAGAGTTGGACTATAAAGAAAGCTGAGCGCCGAAGAATTGATGCTTTTGAACTGTGGTGCTGGAGAAGACTCTTGAGAGTCCCTTGGACTGCAAGCAGATACAACCAGTCCATCCTAAAGGAGATCAGTCCTGGGTTTTCGTTGGAAGGACAGATGTTGAAGCTGGAACTCCAATACTTTGGCCACCTGATGTGGAGAACTGACTCATAGGAAAAGACCCTGATGCTGGGAAAGATTGAAGGCAGGAGGAGAAGGGGATGACAGAGGATGTGATGGTTGGATAGCATCACCGACTTAATGGACATGGGTTTGGGTGGACTTTGGGAGTTGGTGATGGACAGTGAGGCCTGGCATACTGCAGTTCATGGGGTCGCAAAGAGTAGGACACAACTGAGTGACTGAACTGAACTGAACTGATCCTGAATTGCTTTTCCCTTATAAAAGAATGTCCGAATTGAGTAAGTAAAATTCAGTTCAGTTCAGTTCAGTCACTCAGTCGTGTCTGACTCTTTGCGACCCCATGGACTGCAGCACGACAGGCTTCCCTGTCCATCACCAACTCCTGGAAATTTCTCAAACTCATGTCTATCAATTCGGTGATGCATCCAACCATCTCATCCTCTGTCATTCCCTTCTCCTCCCGTCTTCAATTTTTCCCAGCATCACGGTCTTTTCCAATTAGTCGGTTCTTCACATCAGGTAGCCAAAGTATTTGAGTTTCAGTTTTAGCATCAGTCCTTTGAGTGAATATTCAGGACTGATTTCCTTTAGGGTGGACTGGTTGGATCTCCTTGCAGTCCAAGGGACTCTCAAGAGTCTTCTCCAACACCACAGTTCAAAAGCATTAATTCTTTAGCGCTCAACTTTCTTCACAGTCCAACTCCCACATCCATACATGACCACTGGAAAAACCATAGTTTTGACTAGACAGACCTTTGTTGGTGGAGTTCTCTGCTTTTTAATATGCAGTCTAGGTTGGTCATAGCTTTTCTTCCAAGGAGCAAGCATCTTTCAATTTTATGACTACAGTCACCATCTGCAGGGATTTTGGAGCCCAAGAAACAGTCTCTCACTGTTTTCACTGTTTACCCATCTATTTGACATGAAGTGAAGGGACCGGATGACATGATCTTAGTTTTCTGAAGGTTGAGTTTCAAGTCACCTTTTTCACTCTTCTCTTTCACTTTCATCAAGAGGCTCTTTAGTTCTTCTTCACTTTCTGCCATAAGGGTGGTGTCATCTGCATACACAAGGTTATTGATCTTTCTCCCGGCAATCTTGATTACAGCTTCTGCTTCATCCAGTCAAGCATTTATCATGATGTACTCTGCATGTAAGTTAAATAAGCAGAGTGACAATATACAGCCTTGACGTACTCCTTTCCCAATTTGGAACCAGTCTGTTGTCCCATGTCCAGTTCTAACTGTTGCTTCTTGTCTTGCATACAGATTTCTCAGGAGGCAGGTCAAGTGGTCTGGTATTCCATCTCTTTCATACTTTTCCACAGCTTGTTGTGATCCACACAGTCAAAGACTTTGGCATAGTCAATAAAGCAAAAGTAGCTGTTTTTCTGGAACTCTCTTGCTTTTTCCAGCAGATGTTAGCAATATGATCTCCGGTTCCTCTGCCTTTTCTAAATCCAGTTTGACCATCTGGAAGTTCATGGTTCACGTACTGTTGAAGCCTGGCTTGGAGAATTTTGAGCATTATTTTGCTAGCATGTAAGATGAGTACAATTGTGCGGTAGCTTGAGCATTCTTTGGCATTGCCTTTCTTTGGGATTAGAATGAAAACTGACCTTTCCCAGTCCTGTGGCCACTGTTGAGTTTTCCAGATTTGCTGGCACATTGAGTGCAGCACTTTCACAGCATCATCTTTCAGGATTTGAAATAGCTCAACTGGAATTCCATCACCTCCACTAGCTTTGTTCACAGTAATGCTTCCTAAGGCCCAGTTGACTTCACATTCCAGGATGTCTGGCTCTAGATGAGTGATTACACCATTGCAGTTATCTAGATCATGAAGATCTTTTTTGTATAAGTAAGATTAAATGAGATTAAAACTGCTATATAGATGCTAAAAGCTTTCAAAAGCCTTTTCTGGGGGGAGGGTGCTCATCCATTTCATCCATTTATGCAGTATTCTACACAATAAATGTTTATGTGTAAGCCCTACACTGGGTGCCTATATGTGTGTGTGTGCATATAATTATATTAATTGTATATAATTAATATAATAATTATATAATATATAGACATATATGTTTTAGGGTAGAGGATTGGCGTTTCTTTTTTTTCCTAGTTTAAATGAGATATAATTGACATAATGTTTTATTACAATATACAACAATAATAATTATATATATATATTCGGAATGATTGCCACAGTAAGTTTAGTTAACATCTATTACTTAACAGAGCTGGCAATTTTTTAATACAGTCTTTTAAATAAATAAAATATTTAAGACCATGAAGAGAATCCTTTGGATAGTCTATTTCCTCTCTGTAAGATACTTCAAGAAAGAACCATCAGCTCACAAATTGAAAAGTTATATGCCTAAATTATTCTTTGTAGCATTAAAGAATAACAGAGGGCTTCCCAGGAAGCGCTAGTGGTAAATAACACCCCTGCCAATGCAGGGGACGCCAGAGAATGGGTTCAATTCCTGTGTCTGGAAGATCCACTGGAGGAGGAAATAACAACCCGCTCCAGTATTCTTGCCTGGAAAGTTCCACAGAAGAGTCTGGCTGGCTACAGGCCATGGGGTCACAGAGATTAAGACACTACTGAGCAACAGGGCACGCACGCATGCACACACACGTGTGTGTGCCCATTCACATACCCACTCATTGATTCACTCATCAAATGTTCATTAAATTCGAGTCTGCCAGAATATTAAAATGGAAAAGTGAAAACCAAGGCAAAAAACAAAACAGGCAAAAATGGAAAATGGGGGCAGGGGAAGGGAAGGTAAAACCAGGGACTTGATTATGTAATATAGAGACTGTCGGTTCGCTGGATAACACCAAAACGTGTAACTGGGTAAACATGAATTATATAATGTCATCACTCAGCTGTTATACAGGGGATATTCCTTATATGATATTGCTGTGGAGAGGAAGGGAGTCTGGGCTGGAGAACAGGAACTAAGATCCTCATGTTACAACAGGGAAAACTGAAGAGAGCTGGTGTGTGAGGGCATCAGTTCTCAACAGGAGTCTGCTGGAGAAATCAACCTTAAGATGCAGATGTTCTGGCCTCCCTCCAGACATTCTGATTCTTGAGGCCTATGGTGTGCCTGAGAATCTGCATTTCTAACGACCACCCAGCAGCTTCTGAGGCTGCTGGTCTGCAGACCACACATTCTTTCAATGAAACCTCAGTGGGTACCTAATACGTGCCAATTCCTGCTTGAGGTGCTAAAATCCAATCAGTGAGAAAAGCACACATGAGAAACAAGCATTCGGGTAGTAATAACTTTTTAAAAATTATTTTAAAGTAATATAGTATTCTTCAAATAAATTCAAAAAAATAATTTGGGAACCAAAAGTTCCCTGCTGTAATTTATTTATTACATTAGAGGAAAAAGCCATTAGGCAGCCATCTGAGGTTGACCCAAAGGTCAGTCTTAGATGTGGACCCTGGGAGAGAGTGGAGTAGGCTGACCACAAGGGCTAGCAGCCACCTGGAGAGGGTCTACAAAGGAGGCTCCAGCCTTTCCTGCCAGTCCTGTGTGTGCCCTCTCCCTGGGACCATGGGAGAATCACTGGAGAACAGAAAGGGTGCTGATAGAGAGGAAGCAAAAGAATATGTCAGCTCTCTTGCCAACAAGCCCCAGTTAAAGGACTTTCAAAGCTGCAAGACCTCCTCTTCCTTCTTCTGGTTACTGATGCCGACCTCTGAACTCAGTGCAGTTAGAATTTGCTCCCTCTCTTTTCTGCATTTTATCATTTACTTCCTGATTTAAAATATTAAAGCTTCACTACGTTCTATTTCTGGTCCTCCACCCATCCCCTTTGGTTCCAAATTTCAGCAAAAGCGTCTCCAGGTTAGAGAAAGACAGACTCGATGAGGGTATGAAATTCACTCTGGGCAGGATCAGCCACCAAATAGGACAACTCAGTCCTATTTGTCTTGGCAAGGCATTCAGTAAACTGCTGGTTATGTCATTCACCCGCAAGTAGGCAGGCCTGGCTGTTTTGCAGTCATCCATTTCCCAAAAATGGTATCCTGACCACACACACACACATCCAGCGTATACCACCTCTCCAGTGCCTTTCAAAAGAAGCAGGGCCAGACAAAAGGGAATGAGAACAAAAAAGATATAATCGACATGGAACAAAACACATAAAATTTTTCAATACACAAAGATTTTTTTCAGCTACAGAGAAAGTACAGAATAAAATGCGGATAGCTGGAGAATTTTATCCAACTAATAAGTTGATACAGCATACTTCTGAAGTTAAATGACAAAACCAGGAAAGCCAAGCAGTACCCAAAATTCCACTACTAAAATGTTTCATCTCAGGTATTTTATACGAGTTAATTTCAATTTACAGCTAAATGTCAAGGAAAACTGGTTTGCTTTCTACATGGCATTATGTTTGGTGCCCTAAGGCCTTCAGGCCCTGAGTAGCTTATAAATAAATAACATTTTCTCCTGACTGTTATGTAAAATAATTTCCCAGCTTGCACTTCCTGCAGTCCCTAAAGGAAACAGAATTTCAGCGTTACAAGAGAATTAGATCTATAAGCCACAGTAAACAGTTTCTGCAAGCACACCAGCAAAATGCTAAGAGAGTCAGCCTCTGTCCCTTTATATTTATACCTGTATCCATACTAAGGCTGGGATTGAAATTTGTAAAACTCCCAAACAGAACTGCAAGATGGAACTATACCACACATAGGCTTAAGAACCTAGAAAAATGTATGAGCAACCTAAAATGGGAGAAGAGGGAGAATAAACAATAACATTTCTCTAAATTCTGGTTTAAGATAATTTGCAAGCATTTAAAAATCCTGTGAAAGTGAAAAGTGAAAAAAGAATGTCTCTCAGTCGTGTCCGACTCTTTGCAACCCCATGGACTATACAGTCCATGGAATTCTCTAGGCCAGAATACTAGAATGAGTATCCATTCCCTTCTCCAAGGGATCTTCCCAACCTAGGGATCAAACTAAGGTCTCCTGCATTGCAGGTGGATTCTTTACCAGCTAAGCCACCAGAGAAGCCAATATAAAAAAATTCTGTATTTATATCTTAAAATCACCAAAAGACTACACTGAGACAAGCTATCATGAAATTATTGTGACCAAATAACACTAATTATAAACTGCACATCTTTGATTAACTAATGAAGCTTTTACCAGTGGTACCTTTTTAAAACTACTTTGCCCAGTGTGCTAAGACAGTGTTGAACTTTAAGCCCAAGGAAAGAAGACCAGTTCAATCATACCCCCTCTTTAAGGGCAAAAGGAAAAGACCTGGAATATTCTGAGATGAGACCCACCTCGCTTGGCCCTCTCTCAGTGATTCTCTTGTTCTATAAAAGGTCGAGTTTTCTCTCTCTACTTTGAGACTTTCCTCATTAATGAAAGTTTTCCCTACTGCAACAGTCTGAATAAAATGCTCAGTAATTTGCCCTTTCATTGTAATAAAATTCAAAGTGTTCAAGCAGAGCTATGGTAAACTTTGAAACAGGATTAGAAGTCACCTGGGCCAGCCTCATTAAACTTCGGTTTGTGTTAAACCCAAGAGGTTGAAAATTCTTGGAAAGTTCAGTCGGACTAACTCAAAACCTCAAAACCCACATTTGAACTTTGGACATCTTTCCTTTAAAAGATAAGAATATAATTCATACTAGCTCAGCTTATTTGATAGATTTGTAAAACAAATCCCTTAATATCACAAGCAAAGACATTCCTCTTCAACTTAAGCATTTCAAAAGTCATTCATGCCAATGTATAATGTCTAAGCAACTATTTAAAAATTACCTAAAATTTAAACTGCTTCAAATTGTTTGAACAATTTAAAACCTGTTTTGATTTTAGCATCATAAAATCTCACAAGAGATTTATTAAGAAACAAATGCTGCAATGCATGAAGAAGCTACTGCAGAGATATACTATCTGTGAACCATGCAGCTGAATTTTTATGTCCCAAAGCAAAAGGACTGAACTGACTCACCCAGCCTCCTTCAACTGCCCAGTAACCAACCTAAAAAGCTGACAAGAGCAGAGTGAAGTAAAGAGCAAAGAAGGCAAATGTCGCTCCTTGAAATGAACTCAGCAGACTTACTGCTCCATATTCTTCCAAGCATTTGTCACTTCCTGAGCACACTTCCATAGCAGTGAACATTCAGCTATAAATTTTTAGTCGCCCAACTCGTTAAAGTACAAGAGTGCCAGTGTCACATCTGATACGTCCCCAACATCTGCACAATAAACCCAAGCGAACTCTGCATCCCTTGTGTGGGTAGCTATATTTTAGAACAGTGCTTGACACATAGGAAGCACCCACTAAACCCTTGTTGAATGAACCAGTAAATGCCCACTGTTGTTTCTGATGTTATTACTGCTGCTTGGCTGGAAATTCCAAAGTTTCTGTTAGGTGTGGGATTAAATAAACAAAACAGAATCCACTGACAATCATACCTTCTGACTCAATCATCATTTAGGCTTATCCAAATTCACAGCTTTGTTTTACCACGACTAACGACTCCAAGTCCCAGAGAGCAGGAAATGTGCCTTTGGTTCTCTTTCAGAAGCCCTAGAAACACTTTGACAATCAACATGCAGGCGCAGAGTTCAGTTGAAGGGTGGGACATGCTTCTAGGTTTCTAAGGTCCCAGAGAGTTCAACATTCTCTTGAAGAGCCAAATACACCCAGTACAGAATTCATTTACCAACAGCATCTGACTGCCTTCCACATCCATCTAAACCTCAAATGTTTAAACTTTTGTGTCTAGGAAACAATAAACCAGATTGGGACTAGCTACTCTATTGGTTCATAATGTTTTCACAGCTTGTCAATTTTAAGCAGAAGAAATGAAAAGGCCACATCTAGGATCAAAAATTAGACACACACGTTAGGATATAAAAATAGAGCTAGACCGCCCAAGTGGAGAGCTTAATCTTGTGGAGAGCTTAGTCTTGGCTGAAATTACCTAGCTTAACTTCAGAGATCCATTCCTGGAAGGGAAAGACATGAACAACTGCAGTCAATTGTGGAAAATGTGGACCTTCCTGATAAAGGAACTCCACATGGATTTACATCTCCTCTCAGCCCTGCTAAGACTAAAAAACACTAAGCTCGGATGCCACTCAGTCATAAAAAAGAATGAAATTTTGCCTTTTGCAACAACGTGGATGGACCTGGAGGGTTTCATGCTTAGTGAAATAAGTAGGTCAAGATAAATACTCTGTGTTATTAGTTACATGCGAATCTAAAAACTAAAAGGAGTGAATACAACAAAAAAGAAACAAAGATTTAGAGAACTAGTGGTTACCAGTGAGAAGAGAGAGGGGAGAAGGGGCAGGATAAAGATAGAGGATTAAGAGATACAAAGTACTATGTATAAAATAAGCTAAAAGTATATATTGTACAGCCCAGGGAATATATCCATTATTTTGCAATAACTATAAATGGAGTACAATCTTTAAAAACTGTGAATCACTATGTTGGACATCTGAAACATATAATATTATACCCCAACTATATCTCAGTACACACACACACACTCACACTCACACACACACGTGGGCACAAAACCAAAACACTAGGCTTGCACCTGCCCTACCTGGTGAATGGATAGTCAAAGAAGATAGGATTTGAATCCAAAAAGTAAGGACTAAAGTAAAAGACTAAATGATGAAACTGAGTCCTGCAAAACACAGATATAACTACTATAAATTCATATGTAAATTAATTCCCTTATTATGCCAAAGGATTGCTCAAGGAAAATAATTAGAATCTCTCCTCTCCAAGAATTTGTAAATCCCTCTTCTACCAGTTGGAATGGAAATTACAAAATGTCAGCTCCCACTGATCTTCAAAAGCCAATACTTGAATGGAAATGCCTACCCTGTAATACACAAAGCTCCAGCCAGAGTTCTGAATTCTGTGCTCTATTGGAAGACAAGCAGAGTGCTGGGGAGACTTTAAGGAGAGGACAAAAAAAGCACTTGGTTCACTAAACAAAGTAACAAAAGAGCATATGTTATCTTAAGGAAGTCTCCCTGGAGTCCTATTCCTGCTTCTACTTGCCCAGGCCTGCATATCTAGTCTGGCTTCCAAGATGGGCTAAGGATGGACACAGGCCACGCACAGGACTGCTTACATACTTATAAGGCGGGCGAATGCGACAGAGAAACTTTATTTTAAATGTCATCTTCACTGATTTAAAAAGATAGTGCAGTTAATGGAAAACTTTTCATTTTATTTTAAACCACCTGAATCTATTTTTCCAACTAAATTCTTTCAAACGTATATACTCAAGTATGGAGACACACACACAGAGCAAGTATTTCCAATGAAATCACAGCATCCAAACTGAGATGTACTCTAAACGTAAAAGATACAATTGATTTCAAAGATAGGTATGAAAACAAAGGTAAAAATCTCATTAGCAACTTAATATTGACTGCTTGTTGAAATGATAATATCCTGAATAGATTCAGTCAAAATGAGTATCATTAAAATTAATTTATTATAATTAATTTACCAATTGAAATCAATTTTATTTATACAATAAAAAAATTGTATTATTAACAGTAATTAATTCCACTTCATTTTATTCTTTAAAAGTAGCTATTAAAAACTTTTAACTACTTGTGGTTCACATTATATTTATATTGGATAGCACCACAGATAGCACCACTCTTTAGATTTAAATCAGCCTCAACTTTCAGCTTTAAAACTCTCTTTTAATCTTTTCTGTGTCTGGACTTTGGCAATCAGATAAAACCTATGGACCCTTCTAAGAATGATGCTTATAAATAAATAAAATGAGGGGTTTATTTTATTAAACGAATACAATAAAATAAACTGGTTTCACAAATGAAACCAATTATACTAAAATACTGTTGCCCAAATACTTTAAAAATAATTTTATAATTGTGCTTTTCTTTTTTGAAACTGTACTTTTCATAATTAAAGAACTGAAAAACCATAAATAAATAGTGATGAGTCTAATGACTAGTATAATTTCTAACTAGAGATAAACATAAATGAATCTGTCATGCCATATTAAATTTTCCAAGATTTCTACTGATGGCAAAGTTGTGGGTTTTGTTTATGCTGCTGAGGTTTGTTGCCTACATTTATAATTGAAGAAAATGCTCAAGTGCAGTTCAGGGTGAGGTGTGGGGAATGTGGATGTACTTACTTTTTACTCCGCCCAAATGTATAAACCCCTTAATATTTACTCATAGGCCCCCGTGGGGATCCATGGACTCTAGGTTAAAAGGATTGTTTTACTACCTGGTGAATTCCTGAATCTGTTTATCAAAAATGACCCCTATCCCTAGGATGTCATTTTACCTTGGCTCATTCCTGTTCATTTGGAGGTCATGACTCACAATTCCTGTTTTGACCACAACCAAACCAATATTATAAGGAAACGCTTGCACTTGTTTTTTTCCGATACTTTTGCTCTCCAAAGAGAACAGGAAGAGCAGTTCAGAATGTATATATTTTAATTTTATTGAAGTATAGTTGATTTACAATGTGTTATTTTCTGCTGTACAGCTAAATGACTCAGTTATACACATGTATTTTTCACATTCTTTTCTATTATAATTTATCACAGCATACTGAATATCCTGTTGAAAAATGTATATTTATAAAAGGAAAGAAAAAAATTTTTAAGTACATAGTATCAAAAATTAGTCTTTTGATCTGATGATTAATTTCTGTGTGTCAGAATATTCAGCAACCACAAAGACCACAGAAATTTCAGTGGCACTTAATATAATTGACCACCTGGTAATGTCCATGTGTAGAGTCGTCTCTTGTGTTGTTGGAAGAGGGTGTTTCCTATGACCAGTGCATTCTCTTAGCAAAACTCTGTTAGCCTTTGCCCTGCTTCATTTTGTACTCCAAGGTCAAATTTAGCTGTTACTCCTTGTATCTCTTGACTTTCTACTTTTGCATTCCAGTCCCCTGTGATGAAAAGGACATCTTTTTTTGGTGTTGGTTCTAGAAGGTTTTATATGTCATCACAGAACTGTTCAACTTTAGCTTCTTCGGCATTAGAAGTTGGGGCTTAGACTTGGATTACTGGGATATTGAATGGTTTGATACTGAATGGAAACAAAGAGAGATCATTCTGTCATTTTTGAGAATGCACCCAATTACTGCATTTCATACTAAATATCAATAACCTCAAATATGCAGATGACACCATCCTTATGGCAGAAAGCGAGAGGAACTAAAGAGCCTCTTGATGAAAGTAAAAGAAGAGAGTGAAAAACTTGGCTTAAAACTCAACATTCAAAAAAACGAAGATCATGGCATTCAGTCCCATCACTTCATAACAAATAGATGCGGAAACAATGGAAACCATGACAGACTTTTTTTTGGGTGGAGGGGAGGGCTCCAAAATCATTGCAGATGGTGACTGCAGCCATGAAATTAAGATGCGTGTCCCTTGGAAGAAAAGCTTTGACTAACCTAGACAGCATATTAAAAAGCAGAAACATTACTTTACTGACAAAGGTCTGTCTAGTCAAAGCTATGGTTTTTCCAGTAGTCATGTATGGATGTGAGAGTTGGACCATAAAGAAGTTGAGCACCAAAGAATGGATGCTTTTGAACTATGGTGTTAGAGAAAACTCTTAAGAGTTTCTTGGACTGCAAGGAGATCCAACCAGTCCACCCTAAAGGAAATCAGTCCTGAATATTCATTGGAAGGACTGATGCTGAAGCTCCAATATTTTGGCCACCTGATATGGAGAACTGACTCATTGGAAAAGACCCTGATGCTGGGAAAGACTGAAGGCAGGAAAAGGGGATGACAGGATGAGATGGTTGGATGGCATCACCGACTTGACAGACATGAGTTTGAGCAAGCTCTGGGAGCTGGTGATGGACAGGGAAGTCTGGCATGCTGCAGTCCATGGGGGTCACAAAGAGTCGGACACAACTGAGCAACTGAACTAAATACAATTGCACAAATTACCTCCCAGTTTATTTTAATTTACAAACACTTCTACTATACCTATTGTCTGTGAGGTACTGTTCTAGGACTCCAAGTATTAACTCCTAAATCCTTAACACAATCCTATGACTTAAGTATTATGAGTATTATCCCCTAATAAAAATGAGAAAATTGAGGCTCAGAGAGATGTTAAATAACTTTCCCAAGGTCACACAGCTGGGCTTCCAAGAGAAACCAGCTGCCTATTGTATTTTCAAGGTGAAGTCAACACCAAACAATGGAACCTCAAGACTGCTCATTACAAGTGAGCTAATGGTTTTGTTTCGTTTTATCATCGTCATTCTTGCTTCTTAATCACTCGCTGAAAAAGTAAAGCTAGATGAGGTGAGAAAGGCCACCTTTATATAAGAAAGGCCACCTTTATACCTTCCAGCCTATTCACAATCAGGTTTCAAAATTAAACCAAAGGCCTTTCTTTGTCTGTGATGAAAAATAAGCTCCTCTGTATCTCAGCACAGAGAATGCTAGGCCTGGCATTTCTTCCAACTCTTATCTAAAATACGTTCCAGGAGAACTGAGGCCTGTGATAAGCCAAGTTTCGACTTCACCATACCAGCTCAAGAGAGATTATACACATGCTCATGGGACTGAACCAGCAGGAGAATTACCCAGAAACCTTAGTTCCTAGGTGTCCAGTCACTATTGACACTGTTGCCAGGACACGCGAAATCCGCCTGTGTCAGGTGCTCAGCCATGAGCTTTCACCAGAGAAACCAGCCCTACAGGTGGATCCAGGGAGGCAGGTGTACAAGGGCCACATTCTTGCCTTCTGTGAACAAATGCAGAATTGTCTCCAGGCTGTGCTAGGCTCCCAGAGTCAGATAAGAGCCTCACAAAAACACACACAGTAATCTCAACACAGAAACATTTTAGCAGGCTGCCACTCTGTAACGTTGAAAGTAAAAAGCTTTGAATGCCAACCACTAAAAGAAAGAGTCTGATAATGTTACAATAACATTCATCTAGATAGACAAGGCTTCTTAGGTAAAATTTAACTACATCAGGAATCTTTAGGGCGGATACAATCGATCAATATTTGTGGCTCTGAAAACACACTGCTCTCTTTTAAAAGATTTCTTGGACTAATATAAAAGCTTCTTCTTGGCTATGTTACCTGCCATCCCCTTGCTGAAATGATGGAGTCCCAGTGGTAACTATAATATTAAATAAAATGACTTCATTTCCTCCAGAGAAACATTTTTACCTCGACCCCCGCACTCCGGCACTCAAATACACAGGATTCCAATATCAGGGGGCAAAAAGTCAGGCCTAATAGGCCTGGCCCGTTCTCAGATTAACAATCTTAGGGGAATAATCCTATAAGAAAATATTTTCAAGATTTGGGGTAATAACATTTTGGGGCCAGATGAAATTTGTTAGAGTTTGCACTTTTGTTTCTCAAAACCTCTGAAGTCATTTGTTTCCCACAGTTTTTCTCAGAAACTACTTTGTGGGAAAGAAAGCCAGTTCCTAGGCAACAAGCCAGCTAGAACTGGGTTTCTCTGAAAGCCAGCCAGCCCCCGCCAAGGCTGGGCTAAAATGGCCAGCTCTTGCCAAGGTGGTTAATTTTTGACCCAGGTAGAGCTATAGGTACTGACCTGGAAAAATGTTTATGACAGTGTGTCAAGGAACAAGCAACATGGACCCGGTTTCTTGGATCTGCTTTCTTGCTTCAAGTTACATAGGAGGAGTTATGCCAACCTATGAAATGCTTATCTCTAGATAACAGTGAAGGATGGGGATACCCTGGTTGGAGGGATGGTGGAAAATATTGTGACAAAGACATAAACTCTGGAACCAAACTGCCTCCTGTGCAAATCCCAGCTCTGCTACTTCTTACCTAAGTGATGCTTGGTCAAGTTACTTAGATACACTCTGCTTCAGTTTCCTCCTCTGTAGATTAGAGCCCGCAACCCACACGGCTGTGGTAAGAATTAATGAACGTATATATACCCAGTACTTAAGGTAACTGCAATTCTCGCATGTTACTTGGTAACATTTGTCACATTTGCCACAACCTTTCTAACAAAAGGTAGGACTACTGTCTCCATGCAGAGATGAAAGCACAGAGGCTTAGAGAAATTACAGAATTCGCTCTACATCATGGAGTTAATAAGAGACCATGGGGAGAGATGCCCACCAGTGGTGTCAACTCACAACCCAGCAGGGTTAGTCTCTTTGGTCTCTTGTCTGGCTTTTCGTTACTGAGTTATTTCTCTCTTAAAAAAAGAAAGTGATAGGGGAAGTTTAAAAAAAAATAATAAAAATAATCTTAAAGACATGAAATTCCACCAAGCCAAACTCTTGAAGGCTGAGAGATGAGGGGCTACTCTTCTCCTGCCCTCTTGGCCTGGCTTGCACCCCAATTCTAGTTGATCTTCCCCAGCCGGGCAAATAGAGCAGAGGAAGGCCATGCTCACAGGCAAGAGACTCAATTAACCACAGCTCAACTTTCTTGGAAAAATCTCTCCTAAGGCTCAAGAGAGGCAGCATGATAAATCCAGGCGCTTAAGGAAGGGAATGCAAACAACCCACATAACTCTGCTTTGCTTTTTCCTCCTTGAGAAGTCTCCCAGTTTCCCTCGAAAGAAATATTTACCTTGAGGTTCCTATTTTTCTTTATATCACTTTTCATCTCTGGAATTGCTACAGTTGGCTGTCCTTCGAATATCAGCATGACAATGACTGATCTTTCAAAATGCCACTCTCGCTCACCCTGTGATGGCAGGAAAGGAAAAAAACAACCACACAGGGCTGCTTGTCACAATATTTACCAGGGCTGGAATGTTTTGTTAGTTTTCGGTGGAGGATGCCGAGACTTGACAAAGGAAAAACAAAAACTCCTCTGTGTCAAAACACAAGCTGAAGATGATTTCCTTCTCTGCTGCCCTGGTGTCAACTGCACACAAATTCAGAGCTGCCCTGGGCTCAAGGAGTGTTTATGGTCCCACGGAGCTATAAACACGCCATCCTTCAAAACAACACACAGAGCCACCCAACATCAAACAAGCGAGGTTGTTCCAGAAAGGATATATTGGGTTTTGACGTCCAATGCGCTGAGTGAAATAACTTTGCTTCCCCTAAAAATAGGTAAACTAAAACAAATCCAGGAGTGTTCCAAAGCACTGTAGTCAGCTCTTCTTCCTGTGACTCACAATGATCTCATAGCTTCTTTTTTGTAATGACTATGGGCCAGGAATGACATGCTCTTTGGTGGATTGACCCACTGACTCTTCATACCAGTGCTGTGATGAATTTGAAATTATTCCCATTTTGTAGGCGAGAAGACTGAGGCTCATGGAGGTCAAGCCATGGTGTAGGTTCACAAAGTTTGCCATTGGCTTTTGGATCCTGGTCTGTGAGATTCTGGAGGTCGAACTTTAATAAAATTGGCTCAGACATTACCTCAGTGTCCCTTCAACAAGGGTTTAAGTGAAATTCATTCAAAGTTCCTGGGCTCCAAATCTCATTTCTTTTCACCAGAAACACCTAGACTCTACAATGATCAATTATAAAATTTAAAGTAGGCATACTTTTTCTATGTCTAAAATGAAAAGAATGGCAATACCAAGTGTAGGTGAGAATGTTAAACAAAAGAAATTCATATACTGCTGGTGGGAATGCGGACTGGCACCACCACCTTGGAACACTATTTAAAATTATCTAGTAGAATTAGATAAACTCATACCCTATGCCCCAATCCTGCAATTGCACCCCAGGGTTCACCCCCTGAGAAATGCATGTACTTTTCATGTGCACCAAGACATAGATGGTCATCGATGGTCATAGTGACAGTAATATTATTCATAAGAGTCCCAAATTGCAAGCAACATAAATGTCACCAAAAGTAAAGCATGCTTGTAAACACTGCTGTCTCCACATTGTAATACTATACAAAAATGAAAATGAATGAACCATAGCTATCCACAACACAGACAAACCTCAGGATAATGGTGAGGAAATGAAAGCAAAAGAATACAACACTGAATGAATCCATTTATACAGAGTCCCAAAACAAGCACAGATCATCAGTGGGGAGCAAAGTCAGGACAGCGGTTACTTTTGGGAAGAAGGAAGCCAAGTCCTAAGAAGGAGCTTCTTGGTTATTGTCAAGTTCTAATTTCAGATCCAGCCTTTGGGGTAAACTTATCCACTGTCTGCTTAAGACTTATGTGACTCTCTTCAGATGACCTTCCTCTCCCTTCCCTCCAAAACAAACAAACAAACAAAGTAAGGAAATTCATAAAACCTTGAAAAATAAACCAGGTTTTTAAGATCTGTACTGGGGGGCGGGGGAAGTACTGTATAAGACATTCTAAACCAAGTTCAATGATCTTAACACACAGGAAAAACTCTACAGAGAAATCTTCTCAGCAGTATTGTAAACCATGTTTGTATTCAATAAAGACCTGTTTATTGTGGCATCAAAGAGACACAAATGTGATCCATCTCAGGAAGGGGCACACAAGCACACACATACACACACACACACAGAGTGCCAGGGGTTTGAAAGGATAACTCTCTTATTGCAATAATGAAGTCATTTAGTATTTTGGTACAAAATCCTCTATGCCAGGGTTAAAACTGAGCATTCTCAACATCAGCTACTAAGAGAAAACAAAGAACCAGCCTGGTCTTAAATGTCGTCTTTACCATGGCAGACTTACTTAAGCAATCCTATAAGACAACAGGGCTCTATATAGTATGATATGGCCCATATATCTGAGATTTAAAAAATCTTCACGCTCCTAGTGAGGAAAAATACTCACTATGCCCCTTGGCCAGTAAAGAAAGAACTGCATTGCTTCTCAAACCTGCCAAAGGACAAATAAGATTTCAAACTTGAACTTCCCTGGTGGTCCAGCAGTTAAGAATCCGTCTACCAACTCAGAAGACACGGGTTCGATCCCTGGTCCAGGGAGATTCCACATGCTGTGGAACAAGTAAGCCCATGGGTCACAACCACTGAACCTGTGCACTAGAGACCATGCGTAGCAACTACTGAAACTCACTCCCTAGAGCCTTGCTTGGCAACAGCAGAAGCCACCGCAAGGAGAGACCACCCAGCAAAACTAGAGAGGGGCACCACCTGCGCCCCCGCCACTTGCTGCAACTAGAAGAAGCCTGCGTACAGCAACAAAAACTTCGTGCAGTCATTAAATAACTAAATAAAACCACACTGCTTTAAAAATTTTTTCAGACTCTCCAAGAGCCCCTGAGGGCATGGTACCTCCAAGAGACACAGATCCTGGGACTCTAAAGTGGTTTGTCTGGTCCCTTCATTTGGTTAACTCCCAGATATTTTTCAGACCTGCCTCAAGCTTGCCGCTTCCAGGCTTTCTCTGCCCTCCCCTTCCCCTATGGGTCCTTTCATCTTCTAGACCCTTAGAATGTTATTCTTTTCCAATCAGCCCTTTACTCAAACTGTCATTATATCCTTATCTACTTAATTTCATCTGCTGCAAAGAATATCACTTTTCTGTCCATCTTCGATTGCTTATGGCAAAATAGCTGTGCACAGTGGGTGCTTGATAAAGTCTTAATGGATAAATGAAAAATCTCTCTCGTAATAACAACAAAGGCAAATATCTTCCTGTTCTATTCAAAACAACAAACTGCAGCCTGGTAAGTTTCAGGAGAGATCAAAAGTCAGAGGGGTTTTTAGACAGTCAAGTTCATTTTCCTTTCTGCCTAGATTCCCCATGTGGAAAAGCTCCCAGAAAGGCTTGCCGAGATAAGGAGAAAGCGATGTCTAGACAATTCTGCTTAGCCTTCTGCTGGGAAAACCTCCAGCTATTTCACTGAACCTCATATAACCGAGTCATAGTTCACATTTCACAGATTCCACAAGAGGGTTTTGACATCTCTGGAGAAGAGAGTTGGGGGATGGGTGGACAGACTGCAGTCTTTAGAGTGGTTTCCAACAAACCAATAAGTACAAACAATTCTAAAAGGCTAGGATGTCACTGGTCCCTGCGGTTGCCAAACAAAAAAGAAGGTCTGTCCTATGGAGTGGCTCCAAAACAGTGAAAATGTGCTTAATCATGATCTAATTACAATATTTTATGCTGAAACCACAGAGGGGAAAATCTCCCAGGTGTCAAGCTAGAATTGTGGACCCCAGTGCCCATACACATATGTTAATACATAAGACTGCCGTGGAGCAGAACTGTGCCGGGCAGTGGGTTTCTGGTACTCTTCACCCATATCCATCCTCTCACTTCTCCCCTAAAATGTCCCCACCTTAGTTTATATACAATTTCCTTATCATTCCTCCTATATGGCCATGAGGAAAAAAATTCTAAGAAATGAGTTTCATGCTCTAGATACATGCATTCCTTCCTTGTTTGTTAATAACCCATAACCCTTACTGACTTTCTGTACCTTGACTCTAAGCCCTAAGCTGTTGATAGACAGGGACTAATCTGTCTTTTCCATACTCTCAGCAGAGAGTACACCCTATATGTCACCATAAGCAGGCATGCAAACACTGATAGGCTAGATGGGTAAGTTAGGTTCCTCTTCTGCTTTGAAATACAAGAAATGCCAGAATAACCTTTCGAACTTCCTTGACACCAAGTTTCTATGAAGGAAGAAGGGTAAGATTACTGCTGTGTGCTACCTGGTGTACCCCTGCATCAGGCTATCCCCATGTGTTAAGATACATCAGAAGGAAGATGATAGAAAACTACTCTTGATTAAATCAGAAACTTATTCAACATAGATCTATAGAAACAAAAGTCACCTTGATTTAGTGCTACTTGCCCAGCATTCATTTCCCCTTACCTCTTTGAATTCATTGAGTGACTCAGCCCATCCCTTCCTGAGAGAGAGTTGCTTAAGCTCCTGAACATGTGCAAATGAACTGTATACAGTCGGCACTGAATAAATTACTAGGGTCTTGAAGATTCCTTATGTAAATTGAGAAAAAATATAAAACTTTAAAAAGTACGTTGAAAAATAACGTGCATACTGTATGGTTGGCTTTAACAGTTGAAATACCTTTGTATACGTGCTCTGCTGGTTATCTTGTGTGGTCAGTCACTCGGTTGTGTCCAGCTCTTTGGGACCCAGCAGACTGCAGCCCGCCAGGTTCCTCTGTCCATGGAATCTTCCAGGTAAAAATACTGAAATGAGTTGTCATTTCCTACTCCAGGGGATCTTCCTGACTCAGGGATCAAACCCACATCTCTTACATCTCCTGCCTTGGCAGCCAGATTTTTTACCACTGCGCCACCTGGGAAGACCCTCCTAGTACCAATTCTAAAAACTCACATACATATGCTCACCATACTACTAAAAAAAACCCATGAAATCCTTGTATTACCAATAGATGCTGGGAACTTCACACTGCATTCTCAAAGAGGCAAAATTCCACCTGCAAGAGGGCCATCTAGTCCTTCCACCATGGATGGAATAGTTGCCTCCCTACCCTCGTGGTTCAGACCACAGGGGCCACATGATGGGCTATCTGAGTCATACACGGCCCGTGGTGGACCCTCAATACACGACTCAACTTACCACAAAGCAATAATATTAAAATGGAGCTCTTTTCGGAGATAACAATGAAATAAGGAAGACCTAGCAACTAGATTGTGCCTCAAAAGGCAGTTTATGAAGAATAAGTATCCTCATTTTCAATACAGTCAGGAGCTGAAAAGATCATACAGAAGTACATCTGTTTATGTAATTCTACATGTTTCAAAACATCAAGCTTTCCAATAACAACAGACTCATTCCTCTTCCCCATGACCTTCTTGTCAGACTTCCCTTAATGAAGTTTCTCCCTGATAAACATCATGAATATTCCATTGTGCCAAGAAGAAAGAAGCTCACATCAAGTTGCTTGGTTTGAACTAAACACTTAGGAGCCACCTGAGCAAATCAGTTAAGGTCTTTGGAAGAGGTTATTTCCAACTGGGACACTTTCAATGTCCCAGTTGGAATAATATTCAACAGGAGGTTCTTTTTCTTCTATTTTCTTTCTCATAATCAGTAGTTTCAAGATAAGAAGGAAGCATTTTTTTTTTTCCCTCACAGACACTACTCAACGGTATTATTCAAATGTATTCAAGTTTTTTCAAGAGTTATACACATGCACATACGTGTGCACACACACGCCAAATGAATGTACTTTCCTACTGAGTTAAGAAGATACATTTTCACAATACTGTAAATCAACTATATTCCCATAAAAATTAATGTTAAAAAAAAGAAGATGGACTGTTACATCAAAATAGTGATTAAAAAGACACGGGGGCAGAGAAATTTGGTTTCTCTCATATATAGGTTAAAAAAAAGAAAAAAGAGCATTCAAAGAAAACAAATTTTTAAAAAATACTGTGTGTAGAATAATGAAGTCATTTTTCAATAATTCTATTGTTAAATAATGACACCCAGTGTAGAATGGGCAGCTCATCGGTTCTCGGTAACAGTTATTTTCTAATTTTAACAAGAGCTTTATACCCTTTTACAGGCACTAATTTATTTAAATTTCACAATACTCTTAAGTAAGAAGGGGAAAAAAAAAATTCCTGCATTTGCCTGCATTTTCACTCATGTATCTTAAGAGCTGGCGTGGCGTCTGGTGCACAGTAGGTATATAATGAAATCTGTGGACTGAGGTCATATGTTAGACAATGCAGCTCATAAATCTCAAGCATCTTGTCGGAGACCAGAAGACTAGGAAGTAGCTGAGCCAGGCTCCCAAAGAAAGGTGGTGGGATTCCTGAGTTCTGGCAGGGCTGGACTTAAAAAATATATATTTAATTGGAGTATAATTGCTTCACACTATTGTTAGTTTCTCTGTACAACAACATGGATCAGCTATATGAATACATATATCCCCTCCCTCTGAACCTCCCTCACACACACACACTCCATCCCACCCCTCTAGGTCTTCACAGAGCACAAGGCTGAGCTCCCTGTGTTATACAGCAGCTTCCTACTAGCTATCTATTTTATACTGTATATATGACAATGCTACTGTCTCAATTTCTCACACATCCCCTTCCCTTCCCTCGTGTCCACAAGTCCAGGAATAAAGATTCAGACAAAGAGAATCGACTTCTAACACTTTTAAGATCACATCATACCCCTGCATGACAGCTACAAGACACTATCCTGTAGAATGAGAAACATTCTTTAATCCATTAACCCAGTAACTGCCCTGCCCATGAATTTCACTCTCCTTCCACTGTCTCTTTTGGGAAACTTGACCCCCAAGAATTGCTTTAGAGTTACAGCTCTATGGAGAAAGAAATAGCAACCCACTCCAGTATTCTTGCCTGGAGAAGAATCCCATGGACAGAGGAGCCTGGTGGGCTACAGTCCACGGAGTTGCAAGAGTCAGACACGACTTAGCAACTAACCCACCACCACCACAGCTCCATAGGGTCTTCCTGGGTGACCCCAGCGGTAAAAAACCCACCTGACAACGCAAGAGACACAAGAGACTGGGATAGATCCCTGGGTCGGGAAGCTCCCCTGGAGGAAGAAATGGCAACTCACTCCAGTATTCTTGCCTGCGAAATCCTATGGACAGAGGAGCCTGGTGGGCTACAGTCCATAGGGTCGCAAAGAGTCGGACACAACTAAAGCAGCCTAGCACACTTGCACAGCTACATGGGGAAGTGAAGACCACCAGAACTCAGGAGATGCCAAACCATGGACCTGTGGATACCATAGTCCCTGTGGGAGAAAGTCAATTCTGTACTAATGTCAAAATCAGTATCAAGAAGAAGGAGAAAGCAAAGGGTACAGGGAGCTCATCTGAAATCACCCAGACAATCTGAATGGGCCGCATATCCCTGTATCAGCAAGTGAATCAAAGGGAAAGAACTGTTCACAGAACAGTGGCATGAGTCATGGGCTCCCCTTTTACCAAGTGATGCAAAGAAAAGGAGTTCTCCTTTATATACCTAGAAATCTCTCAGTCTCTCCCAATCAATCAATCGGTTTCTCTCTTTTTCATTTGCACCCTTTCTCAAGGGTCCATGAATTGGAACAAGTTCTTATCAGTGAGCATCTGCTTCTATTTCCGAGGTTAGATCCTGCCCTTACCTTCCCTCCTTTCCAAAGGACGATCCAGTAATTTAGCACTAACCCAGCTCAGACAGATTCTGAGAGCAGGGGTACACATTTATCCTCCTGAACAGAATCACTGAGAACCATGCCAATCCTGAGGCTTATCCTGGACTCCATTTCAGGGCACTCTCTGAGGATGACCTTTTTGATGTCCCTCTGCCTTATGAAGTCACCCCAAGGCTAACAATAGTAACCATTTCCTGGGTGTCCGGACACAAGAAATTCAAGGAGAAGTTAAAAACATCGGCATCCAACTCAACCACTCTAGGTACCAATGAATCCATGGGCTGTCTCATAAAAACAAGTGTGCTTGCCCAGAGCTCCAAGGCATAATTATAATTAGTCTTGCTCTGAAAACTTCCAGAGAGGCCAAAACCTACTGCACATGTCTTCTCAGCCAAGAGACAGATGTAGGGTGAGCATTTTCCACTGAGTATCTTCACAACAGAAGCAACTTCCCAAGAAATGTTCCCTCTGTCCAAAGCATTTACTGTCAAGAGACAGGACAAAAATCCCTGAGGACTGGTCAGTATTTCTTTAAACACCATCATTTGCATTCTCATTCTCACAAATCTGGTCACAATTGAGTATCATTTTATTATTCCATCTTCACTTTCCAAAAAAACTCCAGCTTATATTTATGTAAATAAACATATCTTATGTGGAAACTTTTTATCACTTCTATGGGGAGGCCTTACAAATAGCTGTGAAAAGAAGAGAGGCGAAAAGCAAAGGAGAAAAGGAAAGATATAAGCACCTGAATGCAGAGTTCCAAAGAATAGCAAGAAGAGATAAGAAAGCCTTCTTCAGCGATCAATGCAAAGAAATAGAGGAAAAGAACAGAATGGGAAAGACTAGAGATCTCTTCAAGAAAATTAGAGATACCAAGGGAACATTTCATGCAAGGATGGGCTCGATAAAGGACAGAAATGGTATGGACCTAACAGAAGCAGAAGATATTAAGAAGAGGTGGCAAGAATACACAGAAGAACCGTACAAAAAAGATCTTCACGACCCAGATAATCATGATGATGTGATCACTCATCTAGAGCCAGACATCTTGGAATGTGAAGTCAAGTGGGCCTTAGAAAGCATCACTACGAACAAAGCTAGTGGAGGTGATGGAATTCCAGTTGAGCTGTTTCAAATCCTGAAAGATGATGCTGTGAAAGTGCTGCACTCAATCTGCCAGCAAATTTGGAAAACTCAGCAGTGGCCACAGGACTGGAAAAGGTCAGTTTTCATTCCAATTCCAAAGAAAGGCAATGCAAAAGAATGCTCCAATTACCGCACAATTGCACTCATCTCACATGCTAGTAAAGTAATGCTCAAAATCCTCCAAGCCAGGCTTCAGCAATACGTGAACCGTGAACTCCCTGATGTTCAAGCTGGCTTTAGAAAAGGCAGAGGAACCAGAGATCAAATTGCCAACATCATGAAGGAGATCAGCCCTGGGATTTCTTTGGAAGGAATGATGCTAAAGCTGAAACTCCAGTATTTTGGCCATCTCATGCGAAGAGTTGATTCATTGGAAAAGACTCTGATGCTGGGAGGGATTGGGGGCAGGAGGAGAAGGGGACGACCTAGGATGAGATGGCTGGATGGCATCACGGACTCGATGGACGTGAGTCTGAGTAAACTCCGGGAGTTGGTGATGAACAGGGAAGCCTGGCGTGCTGTGATTCATGGGGTCGCAAAGAGTCGGACACGACTGAGCGACTGAACTGAACTGATAAGCAGAAATATAAAATCAGTTGCCATAAAAATAAGGTAACTCCAAAAGCAAATACAAGCAAGGCAAAATGATGTCATTAAAAACTGCTGCTGCTGCTGGTGCTAAGTCACTTCAGTCGTGTCCAACTCTTTACTACCTACCTGAGGTGTGTGCATAACACAGCTTCCTGCAGACTTCCTCTCCTCCAGAGGACCTTCCCAACAGAGGAATGGAACCTGCCTCTCTTTTGTCTGCGGCACTGGCCGGCAGATCCTGCCACTAGCGCCCAGTGCTTTGATCCCTGGGGTAGAGAAGATGCCCTGAAGGAGGGCATGGCAACACACTCCAGTATTCCTGCCTGGAGAATCCAGTGGACAAAGGAGCCTAATGAGTTAGCTCATCCGCAAATGGGATAACCTGTTTAAGGTTATTTTGAGGCTCAAATGAGGCAATGTACATACAATGTCTGGCCCAATATCGGGTACACAGTTGTTTCTCCTTAAAATCCAGGAAATTTATTGCTTCTTTTTTTAATCCAGGAAATCAAAATTAACTTAGCACTTACTCTTTATGGCATGTACTAAGTGACTTATATGTTGTGTCCTGTTCTACATGCTAGACATGTACTGATGCATTTAATGTCACAAACCCCCTGAAATAGGCACTATTATTATTTCCATTTTGCAGATGAGAATACCGAAGTGACAGAGGTTTGGTAACTTACCTAAGGTCACAGGGTTCAAACAGAGGAGCCAGGATTCACACTCACAGCTCACACTCCAAACCACACTCATACCATGATGCCTCTGAAATGCCAGAGGTATCACTAATAGAGCCTCAAATGATGAATGGGGAGACAGAGATATAATAAAACAAATATAGTAAAATGTTTAGGGCAGAATCTATTAGCAGACATATGAGTGTTCACTATAAAATTTTTTAACTTTGCTAGATGTTTAGAATTTCTCATAATAAAATACTGGAAGGAGAATAAGGATGAGCCCAGGATGTTGCTTCCTGCTCAGAAATGGAAGAACACTGAAAAAAAGGATTTGCCAATGATGTCATGTTGAAAGGAGTTTTTTTAATCCTTTTTTTAATCCCTTTTTCTTAAGTGTCCCCATTAAATTCCAGAGGCCACAGAATCAAGTTACAGGTAACCCCAAATGGGATGGAAGGCTGGGAAACAGAGGAGCTGGAGGGATGAAAACCTTGGTCTTCTGCCAGCTTCACTAGAGAAACCATCTCCCCAATGAAAGCGTTAATGGAGATGCCAGGCCAAAGCAGTCATCTGGAAATCGTTTCTTGACACTGTACATGCAAGCAAGACACAACTTCGTCTGAAAGGGCAAAGAATGCAGTGGTCCAACCATGCCTATCTTTAAGTACTGGCAAGTACCCAAGACAAGTGAACAGATTTGGACTTTCGGGGTGCTAGCGACGAATACCAGCTCCTAAAAGCTTCCCAAAGGAATGAAGAGAGAAGAGTGAGGAAAGGGATTTCACACTGATGAGGCTGAGCCAGCAAATGAAGGGGAAGGGGGCCACTGGCCGGCGGCGTTGCCTCCCCCGCCAAGAAGGAAATAGGGGCAGTGCTCACACAGGGGACAGGTCTGTGTCTTTCAGGAAAGCTCCTGCAGTTTGTGCTCTACAGACTTCAATAAGATAAACCTTTTCATTGAAGGCTTCTCAACTTCTAGACTGGGCCTGGGGGCAGGATGAGAGTTGGAGAGGGAAACAGGGTGGTAAAGATTATAACGAAGTAGAAGGACGAAATTTTAGGCACGTCCATAAATAGGTTAAGGTAGAAAACGGTGCATCTTCTTAAAAGGTAATCGGGCAGTATGTCATAGAAACATACCTACCTTTTGAACCAGAATGTCCACTACTGGGATTTTACTTTACAAATATAATTATATATGCATAAAGATTAAGATACAAGAATGTATTGTTCATTGCAGCATTTATAAAACCCAAAGGCTGGAGAGGACTGTAATGCACAGTAGCAGGAGACTGGTTCAATAAATTATGTATGGAACACTGACAGGAGGGCGAACTCCAAGTCACTGAAAAGAATGAAGCCAGTTTCAGTGCTGATGGAAAAACTGCTCTGAGACAGAGTTGTAAATATTAACTGAAAACAATAAGGAACAGAACATAAAAAATTACATAGAGTCTATGTATGTATATGTATTTATGTAACACACATACATATATATAAACTTTCTTTTCTATATATTTTTCTATATATTCTTATTAAAGATTTAAAATGTTGTGTTCATTTCTGCTGTACAGCAAAGTGAAAAATGGGGGAAAAGTATCAATGTGTCTAATTAACTGCTGTTGGTTAAAATATCCAGGACAAAAACATGTTACTTCCATGGGCATTCTGCCATGGATTTTTTCAGGGATAAAATCAAAGTATCTCAGGGGCTATGGATTTGGGGAAATCATGTTAATTCATACAGTTTCCAAGGGATTAAAATTCAAGTCTTCTTCAAAAATCACAGGTCCTGGGACATCCCTGGCGGTCCAGTGGTTAAGACTCTGCAGTTTAAATCCGTGGAGCATGAGTTCAACCCCTAGTCAGGGAATTAAGATCCTACATGCCTTATACCAGGTCCAAAAAAAAAAACCATAGGTCCCCCTTAAAGCACATATGGGCTTCCCTGGTGGCTCAGATGGTTAAGAATACGCCTGCAATGAAGGAGACCCAGGTTCAATCCTGGGTCAGGAAGATCCCCTGGAGAAGAGAATAACAACCTACAGCAGTCTTCTTGCCTCAAAAATCTCATGGACAGAGGAACTTAGTGGGCTACAGTCCATGGGGTCTCAAAGAGTCAGACACGACTGAGTGTCTAACACTTTGACTAAGTACATATAGGTCTTTCAGTCCATACAGGTGATGTAAGACAGAAAATCCTCAGATGCTACCACTGCCTGCTGAGTTGATAAAATCTTTAAAAAAAGCATTTTACTGATGCCCTTTGATTTGACAAGTAGGGCTAAAGATTATCACCAACCCAAAGGCCGCTAGTAAAGTATGATGAGGTCCCGTGGTTTGTTTATGCAAAATAATACTTCATTCATAGGGAATAAGATACTCCATTTGGAATGTAGTTAAAACATCTCTATGAGATTACTGCAGTGAATGGCTACTCTGTGTAGACATAAGAGTGAGAGAGTATTAGTCACTTGGTCATGTCCGACTCTTTGAGACCGCATGGACTATAGCCCACCAGGCTCCTCTGTCCATGGGATTCTCCAGGCAAGAGTACTGGAGTGGGTGGGTTGCTGTGCCCTCCTCCAGGGGATCTTCCCAACCCAGGGATGGAACCCAGGTCTTCTACAACTGCAGGCAGATGCTTTACCCTCTGACCCAGTTTACACAGGGTGGAACTAAGATAAGGAACTACTAAATAACTTGCCTTATTATGGGTGGGTTGCTATGCCCTCCTCCAGGGGATCTTCCCAACCCAGGGATGGAACCCAGGTCTTCTACAACTGCAGGCAGATGCTTTACCCTCTGACCCAGTTTACACAGGGTGGAACTAAGATAAGGAACTACTAAATAACTTGCCTTATTAGGAACATGCAGCAAAAGGCTAAAAACCCAACCCAAAAGAATTCAGGTGAAAGAGGAAAGTTTTATAACACTGAGGTCCTATACAGAACCCCAACAAAGGATAGAGGCTGGTCTCAGAAACAAGGAAACTGGATCCTGGTCAGGGGTTTCCATCTCTGGCTGCATTCTCTCTCAGTGACACCAGCTTCTTCTACATACCAGAAAACAAGTCTCTCAGATATCGGTTATCATCTGTAAACAGTTCACCAGGAACAGGAACATATCTCTAGTTTGGAATCATTAGCATTTGGGGCCATATACTTTTGTGGTACAGGGACCGCCCTGTGCATTGTAAGAGGTTTATCAGCATCCGTGGCCTCCACCCTCCAGATGAGATGCCAGTAGCACCTCCCTCTCCCTGCAACTCTGACAATCAAAACGCTTGCCAAACATTGCCAAATGCCTCCTGCAGGTAAAATTATCACTGACCTGCTGCTGCTGCTGCTCCTGCTAAGTCACTTCAGTCGTGTCCGACTCTGTGCGACTCCACAGATGGCAGCCCACCAGGCTCCCCCGTCCCTGGGATTCTCCAGGCAAGAACACTGGAGTGGGTTGCCATTTCCTTCTCCAATGCATGAAAGTGAAAAGCGAAAGGGAAGTCACTGAGTCGTGTCCAACTCTCAGCGACCCCATGGACTGCAGCCCACCAGGCTCCTCCATCCATTGGATTTTCCAGGCAAGAGTACTGGAGTGGGGTGCCATTGCCTTCTCCGTCACTGACCTAGAGAAATCTAAATTATTTGCTCAGTTTACTTTCCGAAATGCTGAGGAAGGGCTCTGACTGGCTAGCTGGTTGCTCAGATCTGGACAAATAAAATATGGCCATCTTGCACTCAGAAGGTGACTTTGACAGGTCTGTGGTTTAGGTGATCTGCATCATTCAATACAGTAGTCACTAACCACATGTGGCTATTAATCCTTTGAAAGGCAGCTACTGCAAGTGAAGAAGCACATTTTAAAATTTTGTTTCACTTTGATTTATATTTAAATAGCCACATGTACCTATTGGCTACCAAAAAGGAGAACACAACTCTGTCTATTGAGAAATTTTAGGGTGATTGAGAAAAACTGCTGACACATACTGGCGCTTAATATTTGTTGAATTAACGAATGAACAAGAATGAACACAGGTTCTGGAGTGGAAAGGATTATTAGGCAAAGTCAGATGACTCCAGCCATAGGGAAAAATGGAAAATCAGTGACAAAGAATCAGAAAAATGAAATTAATCCAAGTATCCACTGAAAGATGATTAGATAAACAAAATATGGTATGTGTGTATTATTCAGCCCGAAAAAGAAAGGAAAATTTAACACATGCTACCACATGAATGAATCTTGAAGACATTATGCCAAGTTACAAAATAACAAATATTAGGTGATTTTACTTACATGAGGTTCCTAGAATTATCAAATTCATACAGATATTATATAGAAGGGAAGTTGATAGGGGCTAGGGGAAAGAAGAAATGGGGTGCTGGTGTTTAATGGGCACAGACTTTCACTTGGGGAAGATGAGAAGTTCTGGGTGACAGTGATGGCTTCACAAAAACATGAATGTAGTTAATGCCACATAAAGAACTATGGATTTATGTACGTGTTGTGCTGTGCTTAGCCACTCAGTTGTGTCCGACTCTTTGTGACCCCGTGGACTGTAGCCCATCAGGCTCCTCTCTCCAGGCAAGAATACTGGAGTGGGTTGCCATGCCCTCCTCCAGGGGATCTTCCCAACCCAGGGATGGAACCCAGGTCTCCCGCATGGCAGGCGGATTCTTTACCGGCTGAGCCACCAGGGAAGCCCAAGAATACAGGAGCGGGTAGCCTATCCCTTCTCCAGGGGATCTTTCCAACCCAGGAATCGAATTGGGGTCTCCTGCATTGCAGGTGGGTTTCTTACAAGTTGAGCTACCCAGGAAGCCTAGATTTATATATATTTTACCACAAGAAAAAAAAAAAGAAAGAAAGAGAAGGAGGGAGGACAGATGGACAGATGAATGGATGGATGGACCTACAAAACCTAACACAGTATGGTGGACTAAACCATGCCTCATGATTCTTCATGCTATCTTTGCATAGAAATTATACATCCATGCCCTTTCCCCTGTACATCTACAGTTTTCTTTTTTCTGATATGGATACAGTATATTTCCCTGCACCATTAATGTTGGATCTGACCACATGATCTGCTCTGGGCAGGATGACAAGACACAAACAGAGGTTTCCATGTACTTTGCAGTCTGGTTTGCCTTCTCACACTCGATTGATGCACCATCAGAAGAAAATGCCAGAGTAGCTGCTAGTCAAAGAAAGAAGAAATAAGCAGAACAGATCCAAACCTAACCCTATACTCTGAAGCCAAGATCTATTAACCCACAGCCTGACTTAAAGCCACTTCAGCAACCTGTGACTGGGAGAAAGACATGTTATTACTGCAGGCTATGGGATATGTGAGCAATTTGTTACACAGCATGTTTATACCAAAAGCTACCTGATACAAAGAGTTTTAGTGGTCATGGTTTTACCACCAAGAGAATCATCAGTGAGTACCTGCCACAAGTATCTTAAGAGGAGTCGCATTCTAGAATTATATGTGTATAGGAAATGGAGAAGGCAATGGCACCCCACTCCAGTACTCCTGCCTGGAAAATCCCATGGACGGAGGAGCCTGGTGGGCTGCAGTCCATGGGGTCGTGAAGAGTCGGACACGACTGAGCGACTTCACTTTCACTTTTCACTTTCATACATGGGAGAAGGAAATGGCAGCCCACTCCAGTGTTCTTGCTTGGAGAATCCCAGGGAAGGGGGAGCCTGGTGGGCTGCCGTCTATGGGGTCGCATAGAGTCGAACACGACTGAAGTGACTTAGCAGTAGCAGTAGCAGGTTATTCTAAATATAATGCCCTGAACTATAAACTTTTATGAATTATTTAGGAGGCCCACTAGGCCTCAGAGTTTTGAACAAGGTGAGTCCAATGTAGAAATATGCTTCATTCCTTAAGGGCCTGTGGCTTATAATCTTCGGTTCAGTTCAGTTCAGTCGCTCAGGCGTGTCCGACTCTTTGCGACCCCATGAATCGCAGCACACCAGGCCTCCCTGTCCATCACCAACCCCCGGAGTTCACTCAGACTCACATCCATCGAGTCAGTGATGCCATCCAGCCATCTCATCCTCTGTCCCTCTGGAGAAGGGAATGGCAAACCAGTTTAGTATTCTTGCCTTGAGAACCCCATGAACAGTATGAAAAGGCTTATAGTCTTAAGTGGTGTTAAATCTGAAGAAAACAAATTCTGGCACCTCTCATAATACATTATCATCCGAGAAGACCATCTGATTCAGAAAGGATCTAATTTGAACTGCTCCCTGAAGCACAAGCTTCATTTAGCACTCTCCTTTCAAAATTTCTCCTTTCAGCAGTCCCTGCTAGTCACTCCAAGCTGGCAGCCGACAGACTGTACTATCCGAGACCCTTCACCCAAGGAGGAAATAAAATTCACATCCAACTCAAGTGCATGTTTTGATGCAAGTCAAAAAAACCAAACCTTGAACAATTGGAAGGCTCACAGGAGCCCTGTCAACATCCACAAAGATCGGTGAAGCCAACTCCAATGCTCCATCACTTCCACAACACAGAAATGCCTTCCTGCGTCTTGCTAGGAGGAAGTTTTTCTGTTTCTTGCCTGGGCTTTCAAGAGCTCCAGCCTCCCTTCACCTCTGCACCAAGTGCCCAAAGGAGGAAGAATGGTTTGGATTTTTTTCTCCAAGAGGCAAACTTCTAATGCTTCTATGCCCCAAGCTCACCCTTGGGCATATTCAATAATCATACTGCACCAATAGAAGAAGGAGCAGAAGAAGAATCCAAGGGCAAATGGAAAAAGATTCGATCGGGGGATAAGAGGAACAGCACCTAGGAAAAGACTGATCTAGGGCACAAGAGAGAATGCATTAAGACAAAGTTTTCTCACACCCACCCCCTCCATCCTCACAGCCTCTAGCGGGTCCCAAATCCTGTCACATCACATGGCAAAGCAGCATCCATTTCTTATTTGGAAAACCACCAGGGACCAAGACAGCAGGGAAGAGAAACACACACTAGCAGCAGAGAAAAAAAGTGGAAAGGAGAAAACTATTACAAGACGAATTTGTGACACAAAGCATATTGTTTTAAATTCAAAACATCAACTAGTGTTAAAAAAAAAAAAAAGACAGAATAGAAATACTTTAGAAAGATGTTTACCAAAAGATGAAATTTCGCTGACAAATTTATTTTCCTATTTTTATTTTTAGAAGCTTTTTTTGGTTTTTAGTTGGGTGGGAGGGAGGTTTGCTGGCAATTTTAAATATTTCCTGATGCAGTAATGTTCCAGTGACCTATGTGTATGCCACATGCATACACATTTCTTCTTTTATTTAAATTGTAAATTAACTGAAAGTATTCCTCTTAACTCAGTTTTTATTATGTAACCTCCTGGTAGTCAGTACCATATGACCTTCACTTAGCTGGAACCATTTTGTTCCTTAATTTTTATTTGAAGTTTCTAGCCAGCCTAAAATCTCATGTATTCCTGCTAAAATCATTGCTAATGATGAGGATGATGATGACGAAGAGGGGAAGAAAGGGAAAAGAAGAGCAACCCTATATTAAACTATTAACAGTCAACTTTTATTAAACACATATATATGCATTTACTCAATCCTCAGAACAACATAATAGTATGCTAATATTATTCTAATTTTATATATGGGAAAATATGCTAAAAAATGCCTAGGCCTCTGACTTAAGTCATACACTTGGTGAACAGTGGTGCTTGGATTAAAGCCAGGGCCAATTAATTCCAGTCCTGATCTCGGAACACCTTCCCAAGTACACTGCCCTCCAGGTGGGTGACAAACAGAGCTTTCTAAAGACAAAAGGTAAGGGGACTTGTTCTCCTCCGGGAGGCATTAGTCAACTCATTAGTCGTAAGTTTTCATGAGAACTTTCATGAGAATCTGCTATGTTTTTCTCTTCCCCACCCCCAACTTCAGCATCTTTAGGCTGCACAGGACTTAATAAAAAACCTCCATTTACAGTTCTATTACCGCCCCCAGGATATTCTGATACAAATTCGGCCAAATCATGCTTTAAGGGCTCTGTTTACACATAAAAAAACAGGACAACTGAGAGTACCCTGCAAAAACTAGAAACTCCTGAAACATGTAGCGTGGCACTGCGTATCGGTACACAAGCACATACATCGATGTGGAACAGAGCAGCGAAGATCTTGAGACCCAAGCTTGAAAGTCACTGCCCATCCTTACTGATTTTTGGACTCCGCGCTAATTAATTGTTCTAAATCTTAGTTTCATATCCACAGAATAGGGGATAATAATTATAATACCTTTTGAGAACTAACAGAAAATATGTATATAAATTGCTTAGCACAGAATCTGGTATAGAGAAAGCACTCCAATCAATATTATTAATAGTATTTACTATTAAGTATTAATTGGGGCTTTCCAGATGGCTCAGTGGTAAAGAATCCTCCTGTCAATGCGGGAGACACAGGAGACGTGGGTTTGATCCCTGAGTCTGGCATGCTCTGGAAGAAGAAATGACAACCCACTCCAGTATTCTTGTCTAGAGAATTCCATAGATAGAAGAGCATGGTGGGCTACAGTCCATGGGGTCTCAAAAGAGTCAGACATGACAGAACACGTACCCATGCATTAATCTGGCTCAAATCACATTTTTTTCCTGAAATTCCTTAGTAACTTTTTATTTTTGGAACCATTCATATAATCAGGGGAAAATTACAAACAATGAATATCAAGAATTCAATCAAAGCATTATATACAACTTATAAATACTGATGCCATATATTTTGCATTAATTTCATCTAAAATTTATTTTTATAATGTGGCTCAGACGGTAAAGCATCTGTCTACAATGCAGGAGACCTGGGTTCTATCCCTGGGTCCAGAAGATCTCCTGAAGAAGGAAATAGCAATCCACTCCAGTACTATTGCCTGGAAAATCCCATGGACAGAGGAGTCTGGTAGGCTACAGTCTATGGGGTCGCAAAGAGTCGGATGGGACTGAGCGACTTCACTTTAAGTAAGATTTAAAGTAATGTTTATTATGGGCTTCCCAGGTGGCGCTAAAAGAATCCACCTGCCAATGCAGAAGACACAATCCCTGGGTCAGAAAGATCTCCTGGAGGAGGAAAGAGCAACCCATTCAGTATTCCTGCCTGGGAAATCCCATGGATATAGGAGCCTGGAAGGCTACCGTCTATGGGGTCACACAGAGAAGGAACAGACTGAACTGACTTAGCATGCAATGTTTATTGTTTGAGTAGCATAAAGATTATCAAAAAGGAAAGACAGAGAAAAAAAACAAGAATTTCCTTTAAATATTTATTCACTTTTAAAGTCATATTTAAATAAATAAATAAAAATGCATTTTAAACCTAAAAAAAAAAAGTCCTATTTAGTTCTACCTTTAAAAAAAATTAATCCTAGGAAAGTGGAAAGGTAGTATTCCACTCTGATTTAATGGGGAAAACTAGATGTTTTTACTGCTTGAGAACACTGATTGTGGCATTCACTTCAGCTTTCTAATCACTGAGTATTGTTCATAGGACAGAGTAACTCCTCAAATATTTGTTGAAAGCAGAGAGTTGGATGGATGGATGAATGTATGGATAAAGTAGGTGGAATGGGTGGGTGGGGTGGGTGGATAGATGGATGAATGGAAGGGTAGATGCATGGGTCGATAAATGAACCAATCTCATATTACTAGACTGTATTTGTTTTCTATTCATTTATAACAAATTACCCCAAATGCACTGGCTTCAAAGAATAAAATTTTATTATCTCGCAGCTTCTGTGGTTCAGGAAACCAGAAATGGCTTAGTTGGGTGGTTCTGGGTTAGGATGTCTCACAGTCTTGGAGTCAAAACATTAATAGGACTGCAGTCATCTACAGCTTAACTGGGTCTGGAGATACACTTCTAAGCTCATGCATATGTCTGTCTGCATGTTCCTCTCCACAGGGTTGTTCACAACATGGATTTTTCCCCAGAGTGAGGGATCCCGAGAGAAGGAAAGAGAAAAAATGCTGAGGAAAGAAGGCAGGCTTTTATAAAGATGCACCATCAATTCTGCTAGGGGTCACACAGGCCAGTCCTGCACAAGGATGTGAATACGTGGAATCATGGAGGGACATTCTAAAGGCTATAAAGTTTAAAATCATCAACTCTTCTAAATCTCTGACCCAAGCTCAGACGCTGACAAAGTAACACAGCATCAGAGGCAGATTTCTTTTTGTACAGTAGCAAAAGTTTACACAAAGCATTCATATTATGTTATAAAACCAAAAAGGGGAAATACTTGTAAAGAACAAAAAGTAACCATCTATGAGCAATGTCAACTTTAATTTTCTTCCTGATCCAAAAATGACTGAAGTGCTCCTGCTGTCTAACTTCCAACTCATGGCAATAGTGGTTTGCACTCTAAAAATTGAAAACTTAACTCAGCAAACACATCAATGCCAAAAGGCAAATCTCTAAAATCACATCTCGCTCTTTCTAGAGCACAGGTTAGACATAAATGAAGAAACAATCTAGACCACAAAATGAGCTGTCATTTTGAGCCCTTGTATAAATAAGTTACATTTTAAGTAAGGCATAAAGTAGAAGGAAACACTTTTTGAGAAGGCCTTATTACCCAAGTCTGAATTGGAAGATGGTTTTTACATCACCCAAAGCTTTGCACCAGTTTCCCTCTATTTCTTTGTCTGTAATCAGATGTCACTCAGACTTGAAATAAAATAAAGTCATAACTGACCGATGTTGGCTCTTGTTTTTGAGCTCTTCCGTGACTGGATCAAGCCCCTGCATACCCTTATGTGGCACATCTTCCTCCTTTTAAATGCTTCCAGAGGATGGTGGCAGTGGCCAGCATACATTAATACAAAGTACTTTAAAGCTTTTTTTCCCCCTCTGGATCTGGAATTAAGAAGAAACAAACGCCAGGCTGAACTCAGTTTTATTGCTGAATGATGGAGATGGTCTCTCTCCCAAAGGACCATCTTTATGGATGCTTCCTATTCTGGTACGTTCATAACTGCCTTTTGCAAATACATCATCAATATTCCGGAGTTCCCAGGTGGCACAGCGGTAAAGAATCCACCTGCCGACGAAGAGACAAGGGCCCAGTCCCAGGTCAGGAAGATCCCCTGGAGGAGGACATGGCAGCCCACTCCAGTATTCTTGCCAGGAAATTTTCCATGGACAGAGGAACCCGTGGGCTACAGTCCATGGGGCTGCAAAGATTCAGATGCAGCTAAGCAACTGAGCGCACATACACACATACATCAAAGTTCTATTATAAATGCTAAAAAAGCCAGAAGCATTTGGTAACCTCAATCGTGCTTCTTTCTGTGGGTTGTAACCCCTTGCTGCCCCTCCCAGTTCAGCCCATATATGACCCTGGATGATGCTGTAAAAGCTGCTGAGTAGTAGGATATTCATAAGTAAAGCAAATTATCACCAACACCTTCAAATGACAGAAATCATTGTTCATGACTGTTCTTCAAAGTGAGGAGGGGGGTTAAAACATAGGCCACGCACAAGGTAATGATAAAATTTTCTTCAGGTCTCTCAGAGAGAGAAAGACAAATAACATATGATATTACTTAAATGTGGAATTGAAAAAGAATGTTACAAATGAACTTATTTACAAAACAGAAACAGACTCACACATATAGAAAATAAACTATGGTAACCAAAGGGGAAAGGTGGTGGGGGGATAAATGAGAAGTATCAGATTAACAGATATACACTACTATATACAACACAGATAAACGACAAAGACCTACTGCTGTTATATAACAAAGAGAACTAAATTCAGTGTCTTGTAATAACCTATAAGGGAAAAGAATCTGAAAAATATATACATACATATATAAACACACACATATATTTGCATGTATGTATGACTGAATCACTTTACGCCACCTGAAACTAACACAAAAATCAACTAACTATATACTTCAATCCTTTAAATATATATATATATATATATATATAAAAGACATCTCTCACCACTGAATTTATTGATGGCAAAACACTTTTGATCATGTTCTAGAGTTAATTACTCTTGAATTTGATTCTGTTAGTCTTTTGAATCAAACTCAATTATATACTTGAATCGATCAAAACACACTTAGTTTAAAGGGCAGTTAAACCAAGAAAAGGCATTAGAAGTTGTAATACTAAATTGGTAGAAGCTTTCTTACCTGCCCTAATTCATATCACACACTTTCACACCTGCTTTGTTCAGAAGCAACAAAGGCAGAAGGCATTTCAAAAAACACCTTCATTCTCTGTGGTATCTCTTTCAGGTATTTTCAAGCAGAAATCATTTGAATATTTCAGGATAATAAGAAATGGAAACAACTCCAGCAATCATTCAAATTCTAATTTCAGGAAACCTAAATGTCAATTAAAACAGTTAACCTTGGCCCTCTTTAGCGATGTTCAATATTTTTTTTATAAAAGATGGTGGTAGCAGGGGGTTTCCTTCCATTTAATGTGTGCTTTAAGCATCTCAGCCTTGGAAAGGAGACCAGAGGTCATCAAAGACTCTAACCCTTGCGGACCTCTCCTCCATCCAACGACATGCTTCAAAGGTTGTCAACATCAGCGTCATAGTCACCTTTAACTTGTGTGCAACTTCACTTGACTTCATTCTAAGAGCACATTCAGGTACAGGTTCCAGAGTAGCTTTTCCAATACCAGGTCAAGACCCTGCTCATTTGGACACCCACCTTACAATACCCTTACAACAAAATCCAAGTTCCCCTCCAAGGACTACAAAGCTCTTCGTGAAATGGCCACATCTTTGAGTCACACTGGTCTTGCAGCTCTTCCTCAAGCTCACTAGGTTCTTTTCTGTCTCAGGGCCTCTGGTGGTGCTGCTCCTTCTTCCCCCAGATGATCATGAGGTAGACTCCTTAGAATCCAGGTCCCTGCCTCAAGTATCAACTTCTCAGAACAGCCCTCCCCAACCAATCAAACTAATACTGCAAATCCCATTCTCTCTTATCATTAGCTATTATTTTTGCCTGCATTTACTCATTAACATGTCTATTGCCTGTCATGTGGGTACACATAAGGCAACAAGCTCTATAATAACAGCAGTTGATAAAAAAACTAAGGCTGATGTTGGATATAAAATTCATTAGGTTGCCAAGCATAGTTCCAAGTACCTTAGTTCTCTCAACAACTACATAAGGCAACTAACCAATACTTTCATCCTCATTTCACAAATGAGAACACCAAACACACTGAGGTTAAATACTTTGCCCAGGACACACAGCTACTCAGGGATAAAACTAGGATTCAAATCCAGAAGTGTGTGGGTCCAGAATTCATACTCTTAACCATCACATCCTGCAGCATTCCCGTCAGAGCAGAGACCCTCTCTGTTCTACTCACTGCCAGATGCTGAGAAGAAAAGGGTTAGAAGAAGGGAGCTAATTCATCTCCTACCCCATCACCCCAAATACTGCCAGCCTCCACCAGTGCACTCAGCTTCTCTGTTGCCACGTACAATCTGAAATAACATAATATGGGTGACTCAGCTATAAATTTCTTCAATCATAGAGCAACAATTTGAAGTATCCAGAGAGCATCTCTTTCTTCATCCAATGGGCCTAAATAACTACTCAACTCACTCATTTTTTTTTTTAATTCCAGAAAAAAAGAGTTTTAGAGAGAACAGCCAGGTTTGGGGTTTTTCGTGTTTTGTTGTTTTTTGTTTTTGCCACAGTCAACTTACAGAGATCTCAAGATCTCTGAAACAATAAATAACAATTGAACTTTAAAAATCCAGTCCAATTTTTTTTTTTTTTACAGTAATTTGTCAAACAACGCACAACCTCAGCCTGCAAGCCCTTGCTGCTCTTCTAACTCCTATGTGGACTACAGTATTTCTATCTTCAAGGGATCACATTCCCAGAGCTGGGAAGTAAGTAGCCTGCTGCTTAATCAAAATGCCATCCAACAAAACCTCCCTAGCAGTTAACTATGGTTTCCTTCAGGAGCACTTGGCTGGAAGCTCACTGGGATGTGTGGTTTCAGCTATTTCTACTCTTCAGGGCTGTGCTATTTTTCCTCAAAGAAGTGTAGCCCAGTAACCCCGAGGAACCCTGATTAGCTTTCTTTGCGGACGTGCTTATAGAACTCTTAGCTCTCTTCACTTCAGGGAACTGAATGGCAGAATCTCTGTTTTACTACACAAAATACTCAGAGACATATGAGCAGCAATTGAAGCCTCTTCTGGAATCTTGTCTCTCCCTGTTCCTCATTTTGTTTTTAGAAACCAGGTCAGTAGTAGGAAATGGAACTTAACACTTCAACTCTCTAAAGAACAGCTGCACTGATACACTTGAAGATACGGGGTCCTAAAGAGATCTTTATGAGCGAATATTTCATGCAATAATAGGACATACTGATTACTCCAGTGTCTGGGGACTCCATCATTCAGGTGCTTCTGGCAGTGGTTTAGTTGTTAAGTCATATCCAACTCTTTCAACCCCATGGACTATAGCCTGCCAGGCTCCTCTGTCCATGGGATTTCCCAGGCAAGAATACTGGAGTGGGTTGCCACTTCCTTCTCCAGGGGATCTTCCCAACCCAGGAATCGAACTCAGGTCTCCTGCATTGCAGGCAGATTCTTTACCAACTGAGCTATAAGGGAAGCCCCAGACATTTCTAGCACCAGGCTATGAGAGCAAGGATGCAAAAAGTCAGTCTTTCCTGATAAACTGAGCTCAGCAATATTTCAGGATTCCGCTGCACTCTTGGCTTTAGAGAGTCCATCTTGAAAGTATGTGCTAATGACTCAAAACGAACTGAACTGCAAAGTGGGTCAGTACAACGGAACACCATTCCTGAAAGAGCTGCTGAGTCTTTGGTCCTGGGTGAGAGCACATCTGAACAACCATCAGGGCCAGATGCAGACAGGGAGAATGAGGCTGGGGCATCCGTGTGCAGGGTCAGATCCTGAATTTATTTTCAATTTTAGTATTTGTCATAAATTTTGCATTAATTTAAAAGTATTGCATTTGCTATTATTTACCTTGGTTATTGAGCTTTGGCACCCCAGAAATTTTGCAATCAAGCTGAGTGCTTCTACCAAGGTGAGTTGCTGCCCGGGCAGCCCATCTCTGTGGAGTACTGCTTATATTTTAAGCTTCATGTGTCAGTGGATTTACTTATCTCCGTTATGTTATTTGATTTAATCCTCATAACAACCCTATGAGGCAGATACTGTTATGATCTCCATTTCACTCAAGACAAGTTACATAACTTGCCCAAGGTTGCAGGGAGTCCAAGGGCTTCCCTCCTAAAGGAGCCAGAGGGGAATGTATAGCTGTACTGGTATCTCTTGACAAGTAAGCTTCAAACCCCTTTCTGCACTGCACTGCCTACCTTCACTTAAAAGAAAGGATACCAAGGAATACAACATAACCCTCAATGTATCCATCCCAAAATAGCTTGAAATAGCTTGTGCTGGACTATCATGTAAGACTTCTCCTTAAAAGAATATTTAGACAAACAAGCATTTAAGCTTCTGCAACTCCAGTGGATACTTCAAATATGACTTATGTACCACAAGAGAAAAACAACCTCAGTTACCTAATCTGAGCCAGAACCAAACTTGCTGCAACCTTGGTAAGGCCATGCACATCCCTTAGAAAATGAAATCAAGGGTGAAAGAATCTGAGATGTATGCATTTGCACCTGGGGAACATCAAAGCAAGAGCTAATTTTAGGACTGCCTGGCCTGTTCCAAACCCTTTACCTTAATTACACACTTATACTAGTAGAGCATAGAGGCTGGCCCTGATTCAGATGCACACCCCAACTCATCCATGGATAAAATTAGGATAGGTTGTAAATGTATTTATAGAACCTATGTCTTCATCTGAACCTGAGGATCTCTGCAAATATTAACTCTTCTTCTAAGATAATTTGATCTTTTTTTTCTACGTTAATTTAATATGGGTAAAATCTAGGACACATCAGTAGAAAAAATCATGTCATATTATTATGAATAACACACAGTTTCATTTCATGTGCCAGTTCTAATAACCTGAGAATAACTGCAACCACAACTGCGTATGGCGGGAGAAGGTGCAAAATTGATCAGCTGTGCCTGTCATGGGCTTGGGGAAACAATGACCACATAGACTTAACCCATTTGCTACTCTGATCCTAAACCCTTGCCCTTGAGTTGATTATCCAAAATCCAGTGAAAGACAGCAATCTATCAACTAGGGCAGAAGTCTGCAGCATGTAATACATCCTTCTTGACTAATGGCTCTAAATTGAGACATGGTGTAGACTCAAAATGGACACTATTTTGTTTGGACACTTCCATTTTCAGCTCTCTTGGATTTTCAGCAATGCCACTAGCCTTTTCACCTGAACTCACAGATGCAAAAAACTTGAGCCAAATTGGGTCTATCCCAAATCACTGTCTGAAATCATAGCCCCATTGTTCTGAGACAATATGACATTTCCTCCAAAAAGGTGGTTAGTAAATAAACAATCAAATACTGGAAATGAAGTTTATTTTAGCCTCTCAAAGCACCAGGGGGAAAAAGGCATGGGATTCATTCCTTTATACAGTTTATTAGTCCTGTACCCCCTTCCATGACCTTCAATCCCACTGAACTTTTCAGAATGTGATATGTAAAGAATTTTCAATGAGATCAAGGCAGATAGATAGACATTTCAAACTTTTCTCAATTGTTTATCACATACATTTCCAATGAGGAAGAGCCTAAATACTGATTTACCAACTAGATCCAGTCAGCCATTGACAATAGCCTTGAATATGACAAAAATAATCAGGCTACCAAATAGGCCACTGTGATCATTTTGGCCCTTCTCAGAAAAGACTCAAGTCAAGAACGAGGTCTCAGCTTAAATGCTATCTTCTGCCAAGCCCTTGACTTGCCACTCGCTATACAGATGGTGTAAAGAACAACTTCTCTCACATGTTCCTGAAACTCTGGGAACTCCATCCAATACTCAGCATATTTCTAGTTACATGCTCAGAGTAAGACAATGGCTATCTAATTCATCATGGAACTCGAGAGGCAAAGAGCCTTACAAAAGGCTCATAATACATAGTTAATAACTGAGGAAATGGGCTTGCCATCAGTACCAAAAGTGGGTTACAAGGGCTGCTACAAAGAACTGGACTTAGGTAGAACTTCAAATTACTCCAAAGCAAAACAAAAGTAAAATCTCCCCTCCTCTCCACAATATTAATCTGAAAACAAAAAAGTGTTAGGTGCTCAATCATGTCCAGCTCTTTGTGATTCCATGGACTGTAGCCCACCAGGCTCCTCCGTCCACGGAATTCTCCAGGCAAGAATACTGGAGTGGAAAGCCATTCCCTTCTCCCGGGGATCTTCCTGACCCAGGGATCAAACTCAGGTCTCCAGCATTGCACGCAGATTCTTTACCATCTGAGCAACCAGAGAAGTCCCAATCTGAGAATAAAATGGCATTATCTTTTGAAAAATACACAATGGTCTATTATATTTATATATTTAAAAGGGGGGAAAAATATAAACATGCAGATTGGCCACAATTCCATTAAGCATTACCACCCTGGTATAAACAGAATTTTTTAAAAAAATAAATATTAAGTTCAAGCATCCATGAATGCAAAACCACATTTTTCCATTAACCACTAACACACTGCCTTCTAAGAAGGCATTCAGCTCATACTGGATGAATGAGAGGGCAGGTGAATTAAAGGATGATGATAATGATGACTAATAATAACATCAGAAAAGTAATATTCATGACAATGTACTTAGTACTTCCTGGGTGCCAGGTGCATTATATGCATTAACTCATTTAAACCTCCCACTAATTTATACACTGTACCTGTGGTAGTTATCATCTGAGGCTGTAATATCACTATTCCTATTTTACAAACCTGGAAAACTGAGACACAGTAACTGGCAAAGTCACCCAAGAAAGTAGCTGCTCCCAACTAATGTTTCCGTCCATTCTAGGAATGCTGAGTGATGGAAAGATGAGGGCATGAGGGAATAATGAGAGGATAACTGGGAGGAAGAGAAGAATATGGGAGGGGCAGATAAATGATTTATTTAAAGGACTAGCCACCAAACCCTTTAATTTGACTTTTTTTAAACACAATATTTATCTAAAAAGAAAATGTACTTAGAGAAAAGCATTCAAATTTGAAATCATGCTGTCTAAATCTCGATGTCAGTGCCAATTCTTTCTTTTTTCTTTTTTTGGCTATGCGGCACTGGCATGCAGGGTCTTAATTCCATGACCAGGCATTGAGCCAATGCCCCCCTGCACTGGAAGCATGGAGTCTTAACCACTGGACTGCCAGGGAAGTTCCATTCATTCCAATTCTCTTAATCCAAATTCTGTAAGTAAATTTTAAAAGACAGAAAAGCCCAGAGTTGCCATGCTCACCAGTTGTTTTAAAGTCACTTCACAGAGACCTCAGAGAACCACACTGTACTCTGCATTATTGGGATAAAAGAACTTCGTTTAATTTTCACAACTTCAAAGGGGAACACAAGTAAACAATGGTCCATAAATCAGGAGCTATTGAAGCTGAGAGTAAGAGGAGAGAAATAAATAGTAAGTCAACATAATAAAGAAAAGGAAGCAAATATTTATGTCAGAAAGCAAACAAGTTCTCCTTTATGAGGTAGCTTGGATTCTTCTTCTTCTCTAAGAAACCCCATGCATTAAAACAACCATGCTCCTCGCTGTTAAAAAACTTTTTTCTTTTTTAAAATTTTTATAGGCTAGACTGCTGTCCCAAGACTATTATGAAGGCTTTTGCAAGCTCTTAGTTCCAGGGTCTCTTAGTCACAGGGAGCTTCAAATTCAGTCTTGCAACATTGTCTCATAGTGAGTTTAGGTATAGGTGACTATAATCTACTGACAGGAACGAAATTACATCACTGTCAATACAACTTCACACATAAGCCCCATTACCAGACCACACATCCTCTAAGACACCAGTAATTAATATTTTTTATGAAACCATAACCATATAATAATGGCAGTAACTCCACATGGCATATTAGGTATGCATTAAAAGCACGAATTTATTAGGCATAAATATTTAAAATATACCATCATTTTTATAGCTTGTTTGGCACTTAGTCCCTTTATGAATGGACGGTGGAAAGCACCCAAGTGTCTCCCAACCTCTGTCCAGGACTGGGACTGAAGTATGTCGACAGTGAGGAGACAGATACAGAAGAGGGATCTGCCTTCATTCTGGAAGCTGCACCTTGTGTAGGAATATCCAGCACAAGACAAGGAGCAGGGAGCCTGCCCAAGTTTAGCCCCAGAGATAAGGAGGGGGTGGGAACTGAATCCCAAGCCAATCTCAGGCTGAAGTGCTCACAGAAATCCCCTCCCTAAGTCACTAGGTTCTTCTCAGAGCCACTAGGAAAAGGTCAGATGCCCAGGGGGCCTAGGCCAAGAGACTGAAGGAGCTTGTCTTCAGATAAAACCCAGTTGCAGCCAAAACAGCACCGCAGGGAAAATATCGCTTCACTATTTTAAGTTACATAATTAAGATGTCCACTCCTACAAGGTCAGAAGGTGCTGCACTGCAGTGCTGTTTTAAGAATCTGAGCTCTGAAGGCAGCCAGAGGTCCCCACTTATAAGATTAGGGGTAAGGGCTGCTGCTACTGGTAAGTCACTTCAGTCGTGTCCGACTCTGTGCAATCCCATAGACGCAGCCCACCAGGCTCCCCCGGCCCTGGGATTCTCCAGGCAAGAACACTGGAGTGGGCTGCCATTTCCTTCTCCAATGCATGAAAGTGAAAAGTGAAATGAAGTCGCTCAGTCGTGTCCGACCCTCAGCGACCCCATGGACTGCAGCCTGGAAGGTTCCTCCGTCCATGGGATTTGCCAGGCAAGTGAGGTGCCATTGCCTCTACATGCAAAATACATATACACCATCTTTTGAGTCTTAGTGTATAAAAACTGTACAAAAAAGATCTTCACGACCCAGATAATCATGATGATGTGATCACTAATCTCGAGCCAGACATCTTGGAATGTGAAGTCAAGTGGGCCTTAGAAAGCATCACTACGAACAAAGCTAGTGGAGGTGATGGAATCCCAGTTGAGCTGTTTCAAATCCTGAAAGATGATGCTGTGAAAGTGCTGCACTCAATCTGCCAGCAAATTTGGAAAACTCGGCAGTGGCCACAGGACTGGAAAAGGTCCGTTTTCATTCCAATTCCAAAGAAAGGCAATGCCAAAGAATGCTCCAATTACCGCACAATTGCACTCATCTCACATGCTAGTAAAGTAATGCTCAAAATCCTCCAAGCCAGGCTTCAGCAATACGTGAACAGAAGGGGACGACAGAGGATAAGATGGCTGGATGGCATCACGGACTCGATGGATGTGAGTCTGAGTGAACTCCGAGAGATGGTGATGAACAGGGAGGCCTGGCGTGCTGCGATTCATGGGGTCGCAAAGAGTCGGACACGACTGAGCGACTGAACTGAACTGAACTGAACTGAAGGGGATGATGTGCAGTGGGATGGGGGGAGGTTCAAGGTGGCATAGTAGGAATCTCATGGACAGAGGATATGGGCAGCTCCACGGAACCAGGCTGCACAGCAGAAGGTGTGCAAGGAAGCAAAGCTTCATCTGTACTAACAGCCACTCCCCATCTCTCACACTACTGCCTGAGCTCCACCTCCCGTCAAGAGCAACGCACTGGAAACATCCTGAAACCACTCCTCCACACCTGGTCAGTGGTGCCAAAAAGGTCGGGGACCACTGTTCTCCAGCTCAGCTATCCAATTACAGGAGCCACCAGCCACACATGGCTACTGAGTTCTTGAAATGAAGCTAGTGTAACTAAGGAATTAAATGTATTATTTTATTTGATTTCTATTCATTTAATTGTAATTATATAAATGTAAATAATATGAATAGGACAGGGTACACTCTTGAGCACATGGATGATCCATGGCCTGGTCGGCACTAGTAAGTAAACTTTCAAACTCTCAGGCCAGTGCTCTTTCCCACAGTATCGAGCATCAGTTCTGTGTACAAACTAGTCCTCTGACCTACACCCATCATTTAACCACTGTGAAACTTAGCTATTAACTAAGACAAAATGGTTGGATGGCATCACCAACACAATACACACAAGTCTGAGCAAACTCTGGGATGGTGAAGGACAAGGGAGCCTGGCGTGCTGCCTTTCACGGGGTCACAAAGTGTCGGACACGACTTAGCGACTCAACAACAGCAGGAATTCTGAGCTAAATCACAAGGGTTCCCACGTTCTCCTTTAACTCTCATACACCCACGTACTACATTCTTACAGCCCATGATAATATGACTCAGAGAAACTAACTAATTTGCCCAGTGTCACACAGCTTGTAAGTGACAGGAGCCAGAATTCAAAACACTGACTTTCTGACTCCAGCTTACTTACAGCTGGATTTTAACTGCCAGCACCATTTACTTCTATCTAATGAAGCTGATGCCTTTCCTGATTACCTCATAGTGTTATAAGGCTAAAATGAGAACAGGGATCTGAAAATGCACTGAAAATATAAGACAGGTGTAAGTTATTATCTGAATACTTTTTTTTAAGTTTGAAAAACAAAAATCCTCTCAACTTTTCAGAGCTTATTAATAGGGGCTTAGGACATTCCAATCAAAAAAGAAACCTACGTCAGTAAGTAATGGAAATATTCAGAAGCCTCTCCAAGTCACTCAGATCCCCACTTGTCCTGAAACTTAAGGTTTTTGTTTGTCTGTAAGATCCACATTTTTTTTAGCCTATGGCTCCCAGAAGCCAGGAAGGCCAGCTATTTTCGAGTTGAAGGTTAAATCAGGCATAACTGACTTCCTGATAATGTTAGCAACTGTCCCTAGGAAGAGGAGGAATTCATACAGCACCCATAAGCCCCCTGGGAGATGGGGAGGGTAGATGTTTCTCTTCACCCACATTCCTGCATCTGAGCCATCATCTGGAACCAAGCAAGACTTCTGTCACCAGTGTGGAAACACGCAACTTCCAAGACTCTGCCACAAATGAGGGCAAATCCAGAGCTAACCCACTGCAGTAAAAACAAAGTAAACACAATGAGATACAGGGAAAGGGAGTCTAACTTCAAGACACCAAATTCAGACCCAACTATATACTTTATTTTAGTTGTAATTAACAGCCACTGTTCATTTCAAGCACTACGATGAGCCCAGCTGTTCCATTTTGGGGACTATGAACAGTTCGAGAGCAAAAATATAGGGTAGATTCTATAATTATAATTAGCAAGCAGTCATTTTTTTAAATCAGCCAACACTAATGTGAAATATTCTCTCCTCATACTCTTCCTATGCTATTTCTTATCTTTCCCCAGACTTGCTAATTAATAATACTTGTATGACATGATACCCTTAATACATTTGATGGCACTTTTTTTTGATATTTTTTTTAACTGAAGGAAAATTGCTTTACAATGCTGTGTTGGTTTCTGCCGTACCAATGTGAATCAATCATAATTATATATTCTGATGGCGCCTGTTAAGAATGCATTTTCTCATTTGAACATTACTGAGTTGGGAGATATGCAGGGTATGAATGAGTCTCTGTGACTACTGACTTAACTAAAATTCAGAAAGATACAGTCATTTACCTACAGTCCTCAAGTGAAAACATGGTGGAACTGAGCTTAGAACCCGTTTGCTCACTTTAACTCCAGTATCACCAAACTGTACCTAAAATGTTCCCTCTGCACATACTATTCAAAGCACTGTAATTATTTCTGTACAACCAGTAAGCCTTGAAAGTCACAGCTTTGAGAAGATTAACATAGACATAAAGTAAACTGCTAAGTCACTTCAGTCGTGTCCGACTCTGTGCGACCCCATAGATGGCAGCCCACCAGGCTCCATCCTTGGGATTCTCCAGGCAAGAACACTGGAGTGGTTGCCATTTCCTTCTCCAATGCATGAAAGTGAAAAGTAAAAGTGAAGTCGCTCAGTCGTGTCCAACTCTTAGCGACCCCATGGACTGCAGCCTACCAGGCTCCTCCGTCTATGGGATTTTCCAGGCAAGAGTACTGGAGTAGGGTGCCATTGTCTTCTCCGCATAAAGTAAAACATGAGTTAAAACAGGTAGAGACTAAAGATAGTAAGACTATCTGACCCTATTCTAGGCTCAGTGGTTTTCCATTCCAGCTGCACAACAGACCCACCACAGATGCTTTTTAGAAAAACACGTTCTACTTGTAACCCATTCTCAGAAATTCTGATTTAACTGATAAAGCTTGGGACATGGAGTTTGTTGGGTTTTTTAAAAATATCTTCCCACATGAATCTAATGTACTTCAGCTGAAAAACCACTGCTACAGGTCAGAGCTCAGTACCCAAAATACATGGGCAAGGATGGTACGTGAAATGACTTTGTCATACCAGGCACACTGTGTGTGTTAACAGTTGTATGTTCATTTTGATGAATATTTGGAAAACATTAGTGATCCGATAAAACCAAGGATTTTACAGACTTTAACAGATTATCTTGTAAAAAGTTTCTGACCAACAGAAAAATATAAGTAAAAAATAGTACGGGTGGTAGACAGACATAGAAAAAAATTATGAAGGTGGTTCAAGAATGGCTGAAGTCCAGATCTTTGATGATAAAAGATGGAGGTGGGGAGGGGAACTGAGAGAAAGGAGACAGGAAAAAGTAGACACAGGAAGAGGAACCAGCAAGCGGCCGGGAAGAGGCAGAAGGAGTTAACAAGAGTGCACCATGACAAAGTGCAGGAAAATGAAGTCAAGTTCCCAGTTCTCTATCTTGCTCCAAGTACTATAAATACCTGGTAGGGTTTCAGTAAGCATTCCACCACAGGCAGAAAAAGGAAAAGTTATTCGAGATTAAAGAGGTTGCTGATGGAAGACCAACATCTAAACCAAATGCTCAGGCTAGTTGCCTTAGAAAGGTCCACAAGTCCCTCGAGGAAGGTGCCACCTGCTATGGCAGCCTGCCACAGAACGGCCCGGGAGTAAGAGCGACTCTCCTTATTTAGCTGAAGTTTCTAAAACCATCCGAGCATAGCTCTCAAGCCATTCTCGGGCACATGCATGCTTCAAGTTTCATTCTTCAAATTCAGTTCCTGCCATGGCGCTATATTCCTTTGAGGCGGTCTGCCTCCTCACACAGGGTAAATGATGAGCATGAACTCAGTATAATACAATGTTCCTAAAGTCTACGAACCACTTGCTCAGGGATGGCTCGAGGAAGAGAATTCCAACCATGAAAACTTACTCATCTTCAGTCACATGTGCCAATGGACAGGAGGAGAATTCCGATGGCATACAGACACAGAAATGAGTGAATCACATTTTGAGAAAATTACTCCTGTCTAATTCTCTCTCAATTCTTCAAATTTTGGATCTCAGAAGGCCAGAGTTTAGAGGGGGTTTTTCCCATCTAACACTGGTTAATCGCATTTTTTTTTAATTGGAGGAAAATTGCTTTACACTGTTGTGTTGGTTCTGTCATACAACAGTGCAAATCAGCCCTAATTATACATATAACAGCTCCTTCTTGTGCCTTGCTCCCCTCCCCCATCCCACTCCTCCAGGTCACTCTTTAATGAATGGACAGCAGGACTCAGGCCCAGAAATTTGTATTTAAGATAGGTTATATTCATGGCAAACAGTGCAGGTTTCCACGGAAAACTGATATACAGCTTGCTCCTAAAACATATCTAATTCTTTAAAAAGTGACTCAGTTACAGAAAAACAGGTTAATAGTCCAGTAACAGTATGTGAATAGGGGGGAAATCGTGAAGGTAGTTTCCAAATGACTCATATTTGAGGACTTCTGTTTCAGATATGTGTTTTAGTGTTCTCTTTCAATGCCATTGTATGTGTGTCTCTACACCTTCAGTATATTTATGAGACGTACGTGTTGGAAACGCAGAACTAGACATCGCTTTTTCTCGTTCCCAGGAAACTGAAAAAAATAAATCTCATGAGCTCATCCTAGCTGATTGTCTCCTGGCCTGCTTCTGATGCAATGAAATTCGAACATTTACCAATCAATACTACACTGAAGACTTTAACCAACCAAAGATGATGTTTTGATGTAGACTCTTTTCTTGCTTAGATTCCTCCCTAAATCTCATGTTGATATTAGTTTAAAAAAATAAATAAATCCCAAAGCCATGAGAAAAAAAGTGTGCAGGATGATGGCACAGAAGTGTTTAGGTGCCAGAGAGATGCAGAGTTTGATCATGGGCAATCAAATTCCTGGTGGTTCAGGTGGCAAAGCGTTTGCCTGCAGTGCGGGAGACCCAGCTTCGATCTCTGGGTCAGGAAGATCCTCTCAAGAAGGAAAAGGCAACCCACTCCAGTACCCTTGCCTGGAAAATCCCAAGGACAGAGGAGCTTGATAGGCTACAATCCATGGGGTCGCAAAGGGTCAGACACAACTGAGCAACTTCACTTTAACTTTCACAATCTAATTAATCCCCTCAAACCTCCACATATTTCCGAAGCTGTAAGATAATGAAATGAAATGAAATAACGCGCAAAAGGTGGGTCATGTACTAACTGATACATAATAGGTGTTTCGTAAATGTCAGCCTGCTTTCCCTTTCTTTAAAAAAAAAGCCAGTTATACAGTTAAGGAATCAGGACCTCACCAATGTCCTGACAGACATTCAGCCCATAGATAACTTAGGACAAGTATTTTGCTCTCTGTCCTCAGATCCCTGGGTGATATTCTCCATTCTCTGTAATAAAAATACATGGCATGAATGCAGTTTGTACTGAGCTAAAAACAGACCAAAGTTAATTGTCAATTAACAGTGTATCCTGTCTGCCTTTATATAGCACTTTTAGCTTAACAGTCATCATTTTGCCTTCCCTTCAATACCAGGCCCATCTAACCAAAACTCTCCAATTCTCCTCCCATCACACGTTCAGTGGGCCAAGGCATCACCTGAGGATCCTGTTCAAAAGCAGATTCTCATCTCATAGCACTGGGAAAGGGACTGAGATTCCATACTTAATAAGCTCTCAGGAGATGCTGAAGCTGCTAGTCAGCCCAAGACTACATTTTAGGTAGCAAAAACCCAGACAACATCATCACCTTCTAGATCCAGTACTTAGAACAAGGGAAGAACCTTATCAGATTCTCACAAATTTCCTTCTCTTTCCAAGAGTCTGACTGTCATTCAGCTTTATTTTCAGATGTTCCAAGCAGAAAATGTCTAAAACAATTCCCCCACTTAATGGAGAACCATTGGATCAGGCCTTAAGGTGCTGGTTATAATGACACAAAGCTAATTTGCTTGCTTTGCATGATTTTACCAGCAACTCATGTGATGTCAGATTCCCCACTGACACTTCAAACTGACAGTTTTTTGGCCTATTACTCCACAGGGTGTGGCCCTGCGTTGGTGGAACAAATGTCGAGGTCGCTAGAGGCTGGGTCGCTGTAGGAATTGAGAGGCAATTAGAAAAACCAGCAAGCCCTTACTGAACACCTACTGACCAAGAATAACTTCCATCCAAACAGACTTCACACATTAGTCATTCACTCAACAAATGCTGGCGAGGCACTGTGTGCCAAGCCTGTTGTAGGTTCTACAGACCGAACTCAGAAATTTGTTCACACTGTAGCCTTAACAATCCTTGGTAGGTTCTCTCTTTTTCTTTTTAATCAAATTGAATGACATTTGATCAAACAAGCCTATGCCTTCAGAAGTTCAAACACCATCTTATCAGATCTTATCAGACTACTTGTTACATCATCTTACAGTTTTTGAACTCCAGGAGGTTAACATTATCTTTAGTTAAGAGATCACAGGGAATTCCCTGGCTGCCCAGTGGTTAAAACTCTGCACCACCACTGCAGGGGATAGAAATTTGATCCCTGGTTAGGGAACTAAGATCCCACATGCCAGATGGCATAGACAAAAAAAGAGAGATCACAAACACAAATACCCATCTTGGGGTGGTTAAGTAAACTTCTCCCAACACAGCTAATAAATACCAAGGAACAACATCCCGCCTGACTCCAAGATCCATGCTCTCCATCTCAAGCCTGCTCTATCTCCTCAGAGGAGAGAATCAACTCCATGCCTGCCCTCAAGAACTTTACCATCTTATGAAAAATAGAGAACAACCCACAGCTTGGGGGCAATTCAACAAACAGAAAATGGTAAACAGTAAGCCAAACAGAACACTTCCAACACAAAATCCTCTAGAACTCAGCATCCCATGAGCAATTCATTGCCCTTTTCAAAATACTTTTAACTTGGGAAACTATATCAAATTTCTTTCTTCCCATCCATACAATATGGCTTCCCAGTTGGCACCGGTGGTAAAGAAACCACCTGCCAATACAGGAGACATAAGAGACATGGGTTCAGTCCCTGGGTTGTGAAGATCCCCTGGAGGAGAGCATGGCAACTCACTCCAATATTCTTCCCTGGTAAATCTCAAGGACAGAGGATCCTCGCATGCAATGTATGGTCCATAGGTTCGCAAAGAGTCAGACACAAACAAAGCAACTTAGCACGCACACATACACTAAGCTCCAAGAGGTACAGGGACCATCCCAGTGATGCACCCACACTTAGTACTGACTAAGTATCTCCTGCATATTTTTAATGCTTGGACTGGATGAAGCACAAGCTGGAATCGAGATTGCCAGAAGAAATACCAAGAACCTCAAATATGCAGATGACTCCAACCTGATGGCAGAAAGCGAAGAAGAACTAAAGAGCCTCTTGATGAAAGTGAAAGAGGAGAGTGAAAAAGATGGCTTAAAATTCAACATTCAAAAAACAAAGATCATGGCATCCGGTCCCATCACTTCAAGGCAAATAAATGCAGAAACAATGGAAACGGTGACAGACTTTATTTTCTTAGGCTGCAAAATCACTGCAGAAGGTGACTGCAGCCAGGAAATTAAAAAAAGACTTGCTCCTTGGAAGAAAAGCTATGACCAACCTAGACAGCATATTAAAAAGCAGAGACATTACTTTGCCAACAAAGGTCCATCTAGTCAAGGCTATGGTTTTTCCAATAGTCATGTATGGATGTGAGAGTTGGACCATAAAGAAAGCTGAGCACCAAAGAATTGATACTTTTGAACTGTGGCGTTGGAGAAGACTCTTGAGAGTCCCTTGGACTGCAAGGATATCCAACCAGTCCATCCTAAAGATCAGTCCTAAATATTCACTGGAAGGACTGATGCTAAAGCTGAAGCTCCAATACTTTGGCCACCTGATGCGAAGAACTGACTCATTTGAAAAGACCCTGATGCTGGGAAAGATTGAAGGCAGAAGGAGAAGGGGATGACAGAGGATGAGATGATTGGACAACATCGCCAACTAGGCAGACATGAGTTTGACCAAACTCTGGAAGTTGGTGATAGACAGGGAAGCCTAGAGTGCTGCAGTCCATGTGGTCGCAAAGAGTCAGACACGATTATGAGACTGAACTGAACGATCTCCTGAATGTATGTTTCAATTACCTTTTTAAAACCAAATTAACCAAAACTTAGCAGCTTAGAACAAATTCAACAACCATTTCATTATTTTGAAAGTGGTATATTATCTAATGGAGCCGGGGTCTCTGAGACGCCTTGTATACCCACGAGTTGGGGGTCCCAACAAGAACGGTTGAATGGTTAGAAATGCTTACAGTGCATTAAAAAATCAGGTACTAAAAGTGAGGGGCACCAGAGTCTTGGACCAGAAGCCTCCCCGCCAACATACAAGATTCCGGGGGGAGAACACTGTATTGTTCCTCACTGACTGCCCCTGGCTCACACACTGCAGGCCTCAGTGTGTGAGCCAGGGGCACACGGAAGGCACCGTCCATGACCCTCTGATGAGTCACCCAGCTTTGGCATCTCCCTGGTGCAGACAACAAGAAACACATTTCCATAAAGGCGCCGAGATAAGCAGCAGCATAAATAACACAAGCAATCTGGTCTCAGGATGAATTTTCTACTCGACAGTGCCTGTCCAGAGGATTTGGCAATGGCCAATTACTACAATGAGTCATTAGGAGGTAAGCGGCTTGAGTTGACCCAACACAGGGAAGTCAAGAAATAATAAGAGGCAGACAGGTTTGGTCCCCCTGAAAGCTCAAGTTAACTGGAAATGTTTTCTTAACTGTACAGCTGATGGAAACAAGAGGACACAATCTTTTCTCCCACTATCCCTGTAGGCAATTAGGGAATGATGGCTCCCTTACAGGCTTTTTTTTTTTTTTTTTTTTTGAAAAAGGGGTCAGATTCGAAGTGTGTCTCCAGGCCCCAAACAACGAATTCAAATCCTACTCCGGCTATAGTCAGGGGAGTAGGGGAAATGAAGGAATAGCAAGTGCATTCCTAAAACACCAACTTAACAACCTCCCATAATCTCTTCCAGCTGAGAGAGCACTGCTCCACTGGGTCCTTCTATTCCCATTTGTAATTATTCAAGTGCACTGGTTTCCATAGTACTCAACATCCAAGTACCAAGTCCATGCTGTGTGAACCCTGGCAATAGGTTCTTCGTAACGAAGAGTTTGTACAACAATTCAAAAGGCTCTTTATCTGCTTCCTAATAATAACCAGAGTTCTATGAATTTGCGTCCTAGACATACAAGTGTGGATCAGAATCTAGGACCCACCAGTCATGAGCTCAGTAAACTTGGGCCACTACCGCACTTCTCTAAGCCTCAGTTTCCTCATCTATAATAAGAGAATAATTATAACACCCACCTCATAAAGATGTTAGGAAGTTTAAAAAAAAAAAATGATATGTCAAGTGCTTTGCTCAGGACATAGCACCCAATAAACTCTCAATAATTGCTAGCTACTATTATAACTCGCCTTTTTATACCACACCTAACCCTACATTAGCAGTGAGACACTTCATTCTTTTTAAGTCTAATTCCATCCCATTCAAGTCTAACTGAATTTCAAATATACACCAAAAACTAAAAAAGAGATACAGGCACAGCTGCCAAATGGCAAGTGAAAAGCCGTAATTTTCCATCATTGGAATATATTTAGTGATAACTATAAATGAAAAACTAAGAAAAAAATAAAAAATCCCCAACTTCAAGTCACCCTCCCAGTCTGCCGGTCTGAAAACCAAAAATGAAGTTAGACTTCCTCTAGCTTTGCTCCTTTCCACTCCTGTCGGTCAAGGTTGGGTGGAGAACGCCCACATTTCCTGTTCTGAGCTGGGAGCTCTCTGCCAGGTAAAGCAAGAGACACTCCAGTTTGTGTTGACAGCTGGGACAGACAGGGGAGGGGCTGGGAACTCAGGAAGCTTTCTACCATTCTTTCTGGGGTGTTTCTGATAGTATAAGCACCCTAATCTGAGAGAGGGCCCCAGTCAGCCAGGGTTAAAGATTTAATCACCAAAGGACAGGCCTGCTGCTTAAGCAATTCATGTGTGGCCATATGCAGTATCAAATGACATCATCACCAGGACACACCTTGCTGGGTGTTCAACTTTCAACTTCTCACTCCTGAAAAGGAAACAGCCTGCTGGCTCCTAATATGCTTAGTGAAGGCAGAAATTTAATTAGGATATAGATGGTTCTTTAGATTACATCCCACAGATTATGTTGCCTCCAGCCCTTGACACTCTCAAGAGAATAGTTTCTGCTTCAGGGACAACTTTAAAATGTGTCTGAGTGCACACCTCGGCCTTGATGGACGCAGTCTGGCAACAAACTTCCTCACTTCCTCTGACCAGCATGTGCGAAACTTCATACAAGATCCAAACCACGAAAACCTCCACCACGTTGACCACAGACCAATGTTCAGATTTGCCAAGACCTATAAAACTACAGCGATATCACACTAGGAAGAAAAAACTATCAACCTTAAAGAACTTAAAACAAATGACAAAGTAAAATACACATATATGATATTTCAGGCAGTATGTTCTACCTTATCATCTCATCCACTATCTAAACCATCTTGTTCCAGTATTTGCTGTTGTGTTTACGATCTTTTCCCTCCACCCCTGCTCCCCTGAAATAAGAATAAATGATCCTTGAGTGCAAGGACTTTATCAGTCTTGTTCATCATTGTAACTCTGAACTTACAAGGTATAGCAAATAGTAGTGGGTATGGATTCAAATTTTTTCTGGCAAATATCTCTCCCTCCTTCTCCTATAACCAAGATGGGAGAAATATACTTCATTAACATGCCTTGGTTATGTGTCTAAATGACAGTGTCATGTCACTTCCAAGACAAGACTTATCTGTCTACATGTATACCCGCTTGCCCTCTAGGAGCCTGGGTTCTTGTGCCACAAGGAGAACCTGCCCTAAATTACCAATGCTCCCACCAGCCTGGCCCCCAGAAAGAGACCTGCAGAAAAGAGTTCCTTGGCCAACCTGCAGACGTGGAAGTGTGAGAATAAAAACTTACTGTTGAATACCACGGAGTTTGGAGTGATTTGTTACACACCATTTTTGTACCAATAGCCTCTCAATATATTTTTTTTATCTTTTTTTCCCATGTACATTTGCTAAAGTAACTAAAGAAAAAAATTTCATTCCACTTAGCACTTCTAAAACTCCACTGTTTGTGACAGTTCTAAACACATCAAGTTTTAAGCCTGGTTTTGCTTCCTTTGTGTAATAAAGAATACATATTCAGAAACTGGGACCAAAGAGATCAACAATGATCTGTTTGGTCTTTCTTATTTAACCAGAACCAAAAGATAATAACTACTTCTTCCATTTATAGAATATATTCTGAAACCATGAATTTCTTTTAACCCCCTCCTTTCCTAAAATGCTGGTGAAGGCTTCAAGCTCATAAGATACCAACTTTAATGGGGTACTTACTATCCCTTTCGTCTAATGCAGAAAGCCTTGAAGCTCATAAAATTGAGGCTGTAAACTTTTAAGGCATATAGCTTTGTAGGGATATTGTTGATGTATTTCCATTACTTGAACACTAAATGGATGTAGTTTTACAGTTCACTTACATACTGTATTTACAATTACTTCATTTCTTAGCAGAGACTAGAATCACATCGAAATGGGAGTAAAGCCACATTACAATCTCTAAGTATCTTTTCATTTTGACCCTTTATCACTCAATGCAACAGCTGTGAAAGAATCCCTTTGTAATACAATCATTAATACAATTTCAGTGGGGTGGTGTATAGACAGAAAGGGGGAAGGACCAATAAAATCTGAGAACAATATGTTTCCCAGCTATGGTACTGATATGTTTAATTTCAATGTGCCAAGCATATGAAATACTAAAATTTTGTATGTGCAGATGGGCACAATCTATCAATGCCTTCTTCCCTTCCAAGTGTGAAAAAATATGGGAGAAGCCCGTAACAGAGCCACAGTAAGGTATACCAGTGGTCCATTATCTTTTTGCCACCCAGAGAACTAACTGCATCATGCTTTGCAAACACAGCCCAGTCATGAGAAGCCTGTGCTCCCCAGCTGCACTTACGAACTAATGAGAAACTTATCTGCTTCCAAGATAGCCAATGAAACCAACAGAGGTAAGATAATTCCAACTAAAAGTAAAGAAACTTGACATTTTAGTTAACCTAAGTAACCATATCTTCAGAAAACAAACTCTAGTCCAGTAGGTTTTGTTCTCATTTAACAATGAAATAAACTTGAGATTCCCCCCTCCCTCCCCAAAGGTTTTTTTAAGAACTCTAAGACACAGGAAACCAGGTTGAGAGATAGTATGTGGTTTTAATCTTTAATTTCCCTTCTCTTTCTTCCTATCCCAATTAAATTTTCTTATTGAAGAAAACAGGCTTTAAATATACATATATATATGATGAAGGCAAAAACTACTTCTTATATACACATACTCTGATGATTCAACTCTGGTTATTTACCAAGTAATGGTAGGGATTAAAAATGAACGCTCATCCAACGGTACCACACAAGATGAAAGGTGTTGCAAACCGTAGTATCTCAAAAAGTAACCAGGTGGGCTAAGAACTTGGCTTAGGCCCTATGCTTCCTGAGGGGACAGGGGAGCTGGGGGCTGATGTCAGGGTGGTCAGCACTTAGCACAAAGGCTGGGCCCAGAGTAGGCACTTAAGGAATGCAATCCCCTAGATCATGGGTTCAATCTTCTCTATCAGAGGTTATGAAAGGGTGGGAATTATTTACTCTCAGTCCACCAACCTCAGTGACAATCCACGCCAGGCTAAACCCTGTCTAAAGTGTTTCACACACATTATTTCATTTAACCACCCCAATGATCTAGTGAGCAATAAGGAAACTGAGGCTCCAAGAGTGTAGTCAGCATGTACTCAGACAACAGGAAGATACCTTGTCCTGATACTGGAGGTGGTGAAATGGAGAAATGTAATTATTTTTAAGGTACCTGCTTATCAAACAGAAGAGACAGAAAGGTTTTCAGACAATAACTGAATATTCCAATAAGAAGCAAATACAAGAGGTTCAGAGGAGGCCCCTAAGACACAGGTTTGCTCCCTGGGCCAGGAAGATCCCCTGGAGAAGGGCATGGCAACCTGCTCCAATACTCTTACTGAGAAAATCCCATAGACAGACAAGCCTGATGGGCTACAGTCCATGGGGTTGTGAAGAGCTGTACATGACTAAAGCAACTGAGCACACATATATACATAACTGAATCACTTTGCTGTACCCCTGAAACTAACGCAACATTGTAAATCAACTATACTTCAATTATAAAATGCTAAATTAAAAAAATATATTTAAAAAAAGAAAGAATTCACCCCAATGGGGTTTTAAAAGGAAAATCTTGAAATAAACCTTGAATATTCCAAAAAACATACATAACACCTAAAAATAATTGTGATTATTATGTGCCAGGCATTGTCATAAAGGCCTAACAGGCAGGATCTCTCTTAAATCCTCATGACTACTAAAAGTAGTTCCTATAATGAGCCCTATATTACAGAGGGGAAAATTGAGCCTCAATGAGGGTTTGAGTAACAAGGAAAATAACTGATTGGACTCCATTCCAATATAATACAGAAATGTACATGATTGAGGCCTTAAAAACTGTTCCTATTTGCCCTTCAGACTTTGCTTCCTCTGCAGTTCACAACGATATGTCTGCCTAATCAAAACACAAATAATCTAAAAAACAATGGAAAATCTTGGACATTTGTGCCAAATTCAGTGAAATAACTGCTTGCCCACAGGCCAAGCTATGAAAGCCCTTAGAAAGAGATGGATGTTGAAAGCTCTCCTGTATATAAAACAAAAAGCTACCCTGGGACCTTCCCTGGCAGTCCAGTGGTTAAGACTGCACTCCAAATTCAGGGAGTGAGGGTTCAATCCCTGAATGGGAATCAACGATCTTACATACTGGGAAGTGTGGCCAAAAAAAAGCTATCCTTTGTGATGACTGTCAAGGTCCAAATACTTCCCCGGCTTCTGTACTTGATCCCTCCCAACAGAAAGCTCAGTTTGACAAACTACTTCCTGCTTCTAGACTTCAGACCCTCTGAAGTCACCTGACATGCTTGCTGCCTCAATTTCACAAAGTGAGTCTCATAAACAAAAACAACTGGTCAACACGGAAATCTCTTGCCAGTAAAGTAAAGGCCCTGGCATTCGTTTTCCTCAGACAAAACACTAACTTCCATAACCATGCTTATAATCATGCTTACAATCAACTTCTAATCAATGCTTATAAATAAAGCATTTTAAATTAACACTTTTAGAAACAAAGGGTCAATTTGCAAAAAAGAAAAAAAAATAAGTCCGGCTGCAGAAGTGAGATCTCACTATATTAAAACACCTCTATAATAAAAATATTCCCTACCTATCCACTTTAACCACTTGACATTTTGTTTCCTTCTCATGCAATTATACAGCAGACAACACTACCGCCCCTATTTTATGTGAAAGGGCATAGGTCTTAGGCAAGAATTGGAGACTATTTTTAAGACCTTATGGAGAGGAAAAGAGGATGTGTTTTCTCCAAAACGAATGAGGACTACTCAACACCTGCATGTCCCAACGACTTCCAAAAGCAGTGCTTCTGATTCACTACATTTCAGAGCTGGCCTCTAATATTTCCAGGTACAAGTGGCATAAGAAGGACCATTAGCTTAGGCAGGTAAATTAATGATTGACCCAACAGGAGAATCAGTGCAGGGGTGGAATTAACAATAAACACACATATACACAAACACATACACACACCATCCAGGCAGTATTAGATCTATATTCATATATTAGGCAAAACTTCTGCTTGAACTACTTAGACCTGTTCGCCATGAACATACAAAAGAAGAAGAAAGGATAACTTTGATACCTAATAATGTAGTGACAATGCACAGACAGGTGGTGCCATAAACTCTCATTCAAACTCTTCATCCCCTCCCTTCCTCCCCTCCCCTTTCTTTGGCATTTGCACTGTGCACTGGCAATCTGGCCACAGTATAATGCAAAGTAAATTGGCTTGTTGACTCCTCAGGTTAAAAGAGGGTAGGCATGAGAGAAAACTACTCCACTACAGAAAACGGAGAAATCTCCTGTCATATTATCTCTATCACTCACGGACAGATAAAAGTTTTTAAATGTATTTACCTATTTATGTACCAGGAAGAAAGGAACGTAATAGTCCCCAGGACATCTCCTGTGAATACAAACAGCTTTTACTGACACTAAATTTCCTTCTGGAGAAGGAAATGGTAACCCACTCCAGTATTCTTGCCTGGAGAATCCCACGGACAGAGGAGCCTAGCAGGCTACAGTCCATGGGGTCACAAAGGGTCAGACACCATTGAGTAACACTTTCTTAAAATCACCTTTAGGCAATTTCTGTCTGAAAACAGCATGGTGTCCCAAGAATAGTGCTGGCCTGAGCCAGGAGGCCAGAACCCCAGTCTAAGCTCTACCACATCCTGGTTATGTGACCCCAGCAAGTCATCTCTCTCTCGGTATCAGCTTCTGTAAGATAAAGATAACAGAGAGGGTCCAGTGGTTAGGACTCCATGCTTCCACTGCAGAGGAAATGGGTTTGAGCCCTGCTCAGGAAACTAATAATGACCAAGCTGAGCAGTGTGGCCAAAAAAAAAAAGAGATAAAGATAATAGATATGTGACTACCAAGGTCATTGTAGCCTTGACACACATTACCAGAAAGTGCCTTTCACCAATATTTGTCAAATGTGGTTTAGAAAAGTCATCATGGATAGGGAGCTATATAGGAAGATATTAACTCAAAACCAAGAATACTGCAGATCCTATGGGATGTCAGGACACCAAAAGTTTTCAAACATTTCACATTAAGCTTTTAAGGCTTAACCTGGTGTTTTAAAGCTAACCTGGTAACTGCCTGGAGCAAGTTCTCTCCTTTTTGTTAGTTTGTTTTATTAACAGAACAGTACCAAGAAAAGGTGAGTACATCACAGCATTTACCTGTACTCTTTCTTAAGCTAACAATGCTACTTCCTTTATACCTGGGAGGCAAACTAAATAATTCAAAAGGTTTTGAATTATTTCATGTTATAAATATACATATGTGGGGGGAAAAAAACCACTCAAAATTCACTTGAATGGAATGTTTTTTTTTCTCTCTCTCTCTCTCTTTCTCTCTCTCTGATTACTAATGCTCTGAAACAAATCACCCTCAAACTCTGTGGTATGAAATAACCATTTTATTAGGCTCCCTGGTTCTAGAGTTCAGAAATTCAGATGGAGCAAAATGGAGACAGTTGGACTCCACAGTGTCTGGGGCTTCGGCTGGGGGTGACTTGACAGCTAAGCACTGGAACGTCTGAAGGCATCCTCACTTACATGTCTGGAGGCTCACACTGGCCATGACCTGGAACACCTACACATGGCCTCTCCATGTGGTCTCTCTACATGGGTTACTTTGAGCTTCCTCACAGCATGGTGGCTGGGTTCCAAGAGTAAGGCAGAAACACATGGCATGTTTATGGTCTTGCCTCAAAAGTCACAGTATGACTTTTATCATACTCTGTAGGTCAAGAGGGTCACAAAGGTCTGCCCAGGTTCCAGAGGAGAAGATACAAACACCCTTCCTTACTCTATGGAAGAAGAGTCACAGTCATGTTATAAGATAAGCCTGTGGAATGGGACAGAGTTTTGCCTCCACCTTTGGAAATGCAGTCTGCCGTGCAGACAGACCCCTGACAGAAGAAACCCATGACCAAGGTAAGTACAAAAATCTGGATCTCAGGTATCCTTGACTATTGTGAATTTAAAGCCAACACTTTGATAGGCTAAAGATCACCGCCCAAAGCCAGAGGAACGGCTTTTTAGCCACGGAAGCCCACTGAGTTTCCTTTGAAGCCATTATTACAAACACTGGTCCTGGTAACAATTAAAAGTGTCCTCAATATACAATATGTACCTCCTCTGTTTTATTACAGTTTGGTTTCTTCTGTATTCCACTGACATATGATTTAAATGTACGAGAGTAATAAAACATCTGCTGAATTACAATTCCAAAGTTCAGATGACATTGAGATGAAATCTATGAAACCATGAATTCACCATGTTAAATAGATGTTTTTTTTCAATTTTTAATGGAACACAGAGAGCAGCTGTTTATAAAGCAGCCCCACATGCAAAGCCATGGGTTTGGTTTAATTCAGAGCTGATGTGACCTACAGATGTACTGCAAGGGAGACTTCAGTCTTCAATAATGTACATTCAAAGCAAGCCTGCTCTCCAAGATGGCAAGAAGGAGAGGCAGAGCAGAGGAGATGATCGACACTGCCCCATGGTTTATCAGCAACTTTCCCCTTTTTAAACCTAAAATACCTAATCATGCCTCTTCCTCTTTAAGGATGTAACAAACACATCTTTGGGCTTCCCAGGTGGTACAGTGGTAAAGAATCTGCCTGCCAATGCAGGAGACACAAGAAACCCAGGTTAGATCCTGGGTCGGGAAGATCCCCTGGAGGATGAAATAGCAACCCACTCCAGTATTCTTGCCTGGGAAATCCCATGGAGAGAGAAGCCTGGCAAGCCACAGTCCACAGGGTCACAAAGAGTGGGACACAACTGAAAGTGCATATGTGCACACAAACATACACACACACACACACAGACTCATCTTTCAGATTTCTAGTACCATCACCTACCAGGACCATCATCGCTATCTGATATTAGGTTAGGACACTTATTATGTAAGTAACTGCCCTACTGAGACTTGTTCAGTAATCAATACCCACAGCCTCTTTGCCTCCCCTCACCTCCTAAGAAAACCTTTGGCCTTTTCCACTTAGCACTAACTCCGTTCCTAAATCTCCTTGTGTCTTACTCAACATACTGAGGCAATAACTGTGTGGCTGGAGGAGTAAAATGCAAAGGGAGATTAGAAGATAGCAGCTGAAGGATAAAGAAAAAGAGAGGGAGGAAAAGACCAAGAAGAGGGCAGCAGGATGTTAGGGAGAGACTTGCTAGAGAATAAGGAATGTACGGTGAGGAGACCGTCAAGGCATCAACCAGTTACCAAGAATGGGATTGGAGACAAATTGTCAGAGAACGAAAGTGTTGCCTGCCTGAGTTCCTCTAAATGTTCTTCAAGAGATGTAAGATGAGAATCACTTCTACTGTTGGCCCTAGACTTTCCTTGATGGAAAAGCTGCACCAGGACCTATGGATTTTCTTGATAAAAAGGCTTAGAGAGAATTCCCTGATTGTCCAGTGGTTAGGGCTCAGTGCTTCTACTGCAGGGGGGACCAGGTTTGATCCCTAGTTAGGGAACTAAGATCCCAAAAACTGCACAAAAGGCCAAAAAAAAAAAATCATAATAAGTTGAGGCTTAACTGGAAAACTGACAACTCAGTTCTGCCTAAGAATGTGATTTACCAATGCAACACAGTAGGCAAATAGAAATCATACAGATTCACTGAGCTCTTATCATCTATTGTTTCTCAGCATGAACTATTCACCAGGCAGGACAAACAACCAGGAAAGGAGGCATCTGTGTTGCTGCTATGCAAATAATATCAACAAAGAAAAATTAACTCACAAGAGGCTGAGAAATTACTGCTAGTGGTAAATGTAAAATAAAAGGAATTCCAACCTTCTAAAAGAGAAAACTGCCATGGACTTTAGTTGCAGTTTTAAAGTCTTAGAAACTTCTCATAATGTCAATCAAGTAATTTTTTTTTAATTTGCAACACAAATGTATACACACACGTATGTATAGGGGTTTATATGTAACTACAGTCATGCATATATTTGGGTATATGTATGTATGTATGTGTGTGTGTATGACTAAATTAAAGTAAAGTGATTTACTTTCAGCAAATGCCAAACCCCAAGCAAATGCCAAATAAAGCTTTTTCTATTTGCTTAACGCTAACCATCCTATGGTATCAGGACTTAAGGAAGTTTCCAATGATGTCACATATTATACTGTTTAAAGAGTATGACATAAAAACGTCTGAACATAATTATTAAGGGAGAATGGGATTATACATTTTTAAATTTTGTTTCGGTTTGTTTTTAGTTCAGCAGTTTTATCTTTAAAAAGCACAAAGTTCCTATAAAATGTATTTGAGTTCTACCAAGCTCTGAGCAGAGGACAGAGGCTGGATTTGAGGGTCAGGAGAAGAGGGTGAGTCCCCAGTCCCATCCTGGTAGACCTTCAGGTTATTACCAGCTCTATCTGATTATCTCTTCTAAGCCCACAGGTCATGGTGGCATTCCCATTTTCCCAATAAGTCACTGCCTCTTTTCCTATATAATTAATTAACAGGCAAAAATCAAGTTGCAAACACGAGAATAAGGAAAACAAGAAGCAGAAAAGTTGGGTCACACACTCAGAACCTAATCAGTGCCTAAGACACCAGGAGTTGCCTCCAAGTCCTCTGGCACCATGTGTCTTAGGTGCAGTCCAGGCCTGACGAGGACGAGGAGAGCGGACAAAGAAACAGCTCCATAAATGTACGAGGAAAAGAACATTGCTACACGGAGGAGAAATCCCTCAACTGCATCCCAAGCAGCCACCTTTGGTAAGGTCTGCTGTTGCCGCAGTGTTGTTTCAGAGGAAATACTTCAGGACCATTCATCACAGGAGTTGGAACATGATACGGATGAGTTTGACACAAAAGAGAAATACACCGCACACAAGAAGGAAGACAGAGAACAACTAAATGCGACAAGCCACAGGGAAGAGGAAACCATGTCAGGGTATCTGTTCTACTTTCCTCGGGAGCAACAGAGAATGAAAGGTACAAATGGGCGAGGGGTGTGTGCACCAGCCACACCTGCTCTCTGGATCTTACCTGGCTGCATAGACTCTTACTATTCAACGCATCAGCATCACCTGGCAGCTTGTTCGAGCTGCCCAACCTGGGCCACCGAGTCAGAATTGACATCCCCATATGATTCATATACATATTCAAGTTTACGCTGCTGGGCCCTACACCATCTGGTGAACCCAGAAGAACCCATCTTCTCTTCATCTCTTCCTTCTGTTAGTCTCCAAAATGTGAAGAGCCATGGAATACAGGCACCATCTCTGGCAGGGAGTGTAGATATATAAAAGTGATATAAAAAACAGCATGTTGGGACTTTCTTGGTGGTCCAGTAGTTAAAAATCCCCCTGCCAATGCAGGGGACATGGGTTTGATCCCTAGTCTAGGAAGACTTCACCATGCCACAGGGCAACAAAGCCCATGTAGTACAACTACTGAAGCCTGTGCACCCCAGAGTCAGTGCCCTGCAACAAAAGAAGCCACCACAATGCAACTGGAGAGTGGCCCCCAGGTGTCACAACTAGAGAAAGCCCCCTCTCAGCAATGAAGATGCAGAGCAGGCAATAAACAAATAAACAGAAAGTCACCGGCCCTCATGCAGCTTAGGGTCGAGCACTCGGCGGGGCAAGGAGGGGGGAGGTGGAGGGAAGGTAAGACTCATACAATCAAAATACATATAAAAGTGCAACATAAAAAGTGTGATGAGCGCTCTCAAAGAAAAACGTGTGGTCTTACGAAAGTAGAAAATAAGGAGATCAGACCCTGTCAAGGATGGCTCCCTAGAGAAATTAATGATAGAACTGAGATCTGCAGGATGACTAGACATTAACTAGGTAGGTAAGGAGAAGGCACGGCATTCAGGTAGAGAGGAAAGACATATGCAAAAGCCCTGTGGCCTGAAGAAACACCACACATTAAAGGAACTATATTGTCACAATACTTACAACATGAGACTGGCAAGAGAGGCAAACAGCAGATCACACCGGCTCCTGCAGATCCAGGAAGGATTTGATCCTAAGAACAGAGGGAAGTCCCTGACAGGTTTTAGACAGGCTCCCCAACGTGAGAAAAAAAGAGAGTAAAGGACAAGTGGACAGATCCCAGAGATTTCACTCTGGAAGCAAGACTCAGATCTCGGACAATCCTCTTTGTACAATTTACCTTCCCTCCTTTTGCGCCTTGACTCTACCTTGCCTGCCACCCACCCCACAACACAAAGTGAGCCCCTTACCTGCAGAAGAGTATGCAAGAGGCGACCCAATGCTAAAGCAAGAGAAACACACAGTTAAGCTAGTCAATAAGCCTAAATGGCTTCCTGTAATGTTGGAGGGATGTTAAGTAGTACTTGAGACTCTAGGAATATCTGAATTCAGACCTGGTTCTACTGCTGGACATCTCTGAGCCTTCATTTACTCAAGGCCATAATAATCTCTACATCACAGGGGTCTGACTAGTTTGAGCAAAACAGAAACAGTCTACAAGCCCTAAGCGATGCCCTTAGCATGCAGTAGGTGTTCAACGAAAGATGTCTTATCTTTACACATCACTGTGGTTCTCAACCTGCCTCCATGAACACGTTAACTCTTGAAGGTAAAAGCTTCTGTATTAAAAAATCATCTTCATTACCAAGGAGCAAATACTTAGACAAGTGGCACGTGTGACAGCCCTGTGGCACCCTGAGGGAAAGCCACAGATCCCTGTGTCAACTCGACAGGAAGCCTGACACTGCTGCTACAGCTCGGGAGGAAAGCGGACGTGCATGTCTCCACTCAAGACGAGGCCTGACTCCCCTGTGGAGACTCCAGAGGAATCCCAAGATCCATGTCAGCACTGGAGAGGAAACCTCAGGTTCTGGCCTCAGCTCCAGACGAGGACTTATGTGCCAAGTGTGAGTCCAGGCTCTAAGCAGGCGCATGGATCCTGAGGGCTCCCCGTGGGCACACACCAAGTGGTAGGGTGGCAGTTCCCACTAAGGGCTCTCGCACTCCCTGAAGCAATCAGCACGAAATTCACCAATTCCCAATGAGACCTGGTGCACCCAAATTCCAGCTGAGTGAAAAGCTTGGATGAAGGAAGCTGCTGCTAAAAGAATCTGACCCTCGAGTCAGGTGAAGAGTAAGAAAGGTCGGGGACTCCCAAAGGTTGAGACTCTGCACTTTCAAAGCAAGGGGCATGGGAAGGCCAAAAAAAGAAAAGGTAAAAAGAAAACAGTAAGAAGGGCTGAAGAGAAGAGCACCTCGCTATACCTCTCTGTCTTGGCTGGACTGCAATGTCCGTAGCAGGCCAGTGACCTGAAAATCCCTCAGGACTGAATTTTGGTAAAATGTAACTTTCTCCTTGGAATTTCCTGTTTGGGGTATTTAGAGGAATTGCTTCAACTCTGGGTTCCTTCAACGATAAACTGAACTACCTTTATTTTCCAATTTTTTGCACACCATGGCCACCGCCAATTTGGTATTTACAAAACACCTTTGCCCCCAGGATTTCCAGAAATCGACAAAAGAGGAGAAGAAATCTTTTACAGCTTTGGTCCTGTACCAGTGCGATCAGGGGCAAGCAGAACGCCAGTCAGCTGTAAGCCAAGCACCAGGACTTGAGAGTTTTCTGAAAGGAAGCCAAGTGCTCCCCACCGGATGTTAATGGTAAGGGACCTGGTCAGTCAAGTGCTTCCCAGGGGAACTGGAGGGACACCAATGTGTTTGAAGGCACCCCTGGCTGAGGAACATAATAGAGGCATAGAGTTCAGACTTTTTTTTTTCCCAACTGATGATTCGTTTAGGACAAATGATTTTACCTTTCCTTTCACCCTCTGTGACAAAAGGTATGTCAGAGAAAGTCAATTCAGCAAACCTCAAGGGGGTCCGCACACTGCAGCAGATATAAAGCCACGTGGAAAATGAAATAGACTGCCATGGGTATTCTTTTCTGTGGCAACTCTCGTTGCAAGCTGTCTCAGTATAGGTTTGGGGACTAGTCAAATCTGAGTTCAGGGGACTTCCCTGGCGGTCTAGTGGTTAAGAAGCTGAGCTTCCAACACAGGGTACTCTGGTTCCACTCCTGATTGAGGAACTGTGATCTCACATGAGTGGCACAGCCAAAAGATAAAAAGTAATTCTTTTGTGTGAACTCAAATCCAAACATGTCTACCTTCCAGATGTATCTTCTTGGTCAAGTTACTCAAGAAAGTAGCATTCAAATAATTAGCACAAAATGTTACTAGTGCTGAGGAGCAGAAATCCTAGTGGAGTGGAGGGAGCTCTAGAATCCCCAGTCAAAGGAACCCAAGTAGAATCCCACCTTACCTGGGCCAGGAACTTCGCTTTTCTGAGCCTCGGTCTCCAAAGGCTTAAAACGGGGCCTATAACACTCTTGAAGAGTTTTGGTAAGGAACCCAAGAGATGGCACGTGAGAAATGACCCAGCACAGTGCCCGGCACAGCAAAGGTGCCCATGATGTCTGGGCAGTCTGAATCACTGCTATTTTTTAACTGCAGCTACTTCCCACCCATCTCTATTTCCTCTATGATTTTACTGGGAAGCAAAGAAAAGAGGAACCCGGCCAACTCTGAAGCCCACTCTAGGTCAAGAGTTTGCATCTAGCTCATTTAATAATTCTGACTCCTATTGTGTCTTTTATGTTTAAGAAACCCAGGGGTGAGGAAGGCCACAATTTTTACATTTTTTCTTTTAAGGTGTGTTGTTTTTCCAAAAGAGAATTTCAATTTAATGGCCGAGGAGCCAAATGAAAGAAGGAAGTGCAAAAATCCCCACTTGATCAATGAAAAAGCCTGTTAGTCAGAAACTTAATAAGCACTTTTCTCAAAGGAGTATCTTCAGTGAGTGAACCCAAGACTTATTTAAGCAGAACAAAGTAGATGCTCAGATATCAGACAAAACCAAAAAAAGGTAACTTATCTTTTAGTAATGGCCTCATGTTGTGGCTAAGCAGACCACCACTGCATAATATCTTAGGAGCATATCCTCAGGTTACCTTATAAAAATAATACTTGCCTGTTATAAATTGCCCCAATTCTAATCCTCAGAGGAAGGTAAAATAACCATGTAATTCATCATCCCAACCAGGGCACTCAAGGCTGAAAGGGAGCACGAGAATAATTACACCAGGTTAACAGGTGTGGACCAGGTATTTCAGCAGCAAAGTGGAACGGATGGCCACCCCACTCAGAGGTAGCCATGGCTCATAGTTACCTGTCATTCACAATTTTAAGGTACACACACAGGCACCCATGAGGTCAACTGTGAATGAGTCACACTAACGGGATGAGCCTATAGATTCTGCTGTCTCCCGTAGGGCTTTTTTTTCTTTTTTAACATATGATGTGTCTATAGGTCAGAAAACAGAGATCACCTCATTTTTTTGGTTGTTGTTGTTAATGCAGAATATACTACTGTATAGGGTACCATAATTTTTCAAACACATGTAAGGCAACTTCATATTTTCATCATTACAAGTAGTGCTACAGGGAACACAACCCTAAACACATCTTTTATGGGCTTGCGTATTTCCGGAGAATAGGCTTCTGGTGGTGAAAATGCTAAATCAAAGGTTACAATTTTTGAAGGTTTTTCCCCAAATGCTTTCCCAGGTCATATCAAGACAGTTCCTTGACAGTTTTTGAGTTTATGCAAAGCTGATAAAGGAAGCATGCTAATGAACCTCAGTGTTCATAGCTGCATTATTTACAACTGCCACAGTATGGTAGTAATCTAGGTGTCCATCAACAGACAAATGGATAAAGATGGGCCATAAATACACAATAGAATATTGCTCAGGCATAAAAAAGAATGACATTTTGCCATTTACAACATGGATGGACTTGGACAGCATTCTGTTAAGTGAAATAAGTCAGAGAAAGGCAAATATTGTATGATATCACTTATGTGAGTGCATGCTCACTCGTAAGTCGTGTCCAACTCTGTGACCCTATGGACTGTAGCCCATCAGGCTCCTCTGTCCATGGGATTCTCCAGGCAGGAATACCGGAGTGGGTTGCCATGCTCTCTTCCAAGGGATCTTTCTGACCCAGGGATTGAATCCACATCTCCTGCCCTGCAGGTGGATTCTTTACACTGAGCCACCTGGGAAGCCCCATATCAGTTATATGGGGAATCTAAAAACAAATAAATAAAACTAGCAAATAAAGCAAAAAGAAGAAGACTCAGAGATACAGAGAAATAGGTTACCAGTGGTGAGAGGGACAATATAGGGGTAAGGGAGATGAAAAAGGTGTGTGATACTTCTGAAAACTGTAAAGCACTACAGAATGTAAACAATCTTCTGATCTTTTTTTAAAGCAAATGTATACAAAATTAGAGAGAGAAAAAAAGAATAGGCAATAAGTGACCTTTTGGTAGGGGTCAGAGACCATACCCCAGAAGGCTTGACCAAATGACCAAGATGAGATGTCAAAGGCATTTCTATCCTCATACCCCAATCAACTGTGACAAATTGAAAACAAAACAAATAAAAAAAAGGATGTTAACTAATTCCATGATTTCCTTATGTTCCCTCAACTCCAGACAATCTGGGCTGTGAGTATATATGGAATTTTCCTGCCACCAGGCCTCTACTCTGTTGCTCCTTCCACTTAGAATAACATTCTACCCATCTTTTTAAACATGCTACCAACAATAAATACAACCTCCATAAGACCTGTCCTGAGCCAGACTAACTACAAACTGTCTTCACATCATCTTTTCCTCCTACAAAAGCCCACCATGCTAATTCCCCCCACTGCAACCCCTTTCCCATAACCTGAATTAGAGTCCACAATTACCACTAAATCACGGGAACTCAAAGACAAGAGTCAATGGACACACACAGGCAAAAGACCTGCCCTGCCCAATTTCCATGCATCAGTTTCTACATCCATAAAATGGGGATTTTATATAGTAATTACCCTAAGGTTTATTTTGAAAATTATATGAGCAAGTGTATAGCAAATACTTAACACATAAGATAACAGAAAGAAATCCTAACAATTTATTACTATTTAATGAGAGAATGCCCTTGAGGGCTAAGTTTCATTCAACTGTGAGTCCTTGGGAATCTAGCACATTCAATTGCACATAGAAATCATATACTATATGTGTTTGTTGAATGGAGATTTTAATGTTATTGCTCAATGGATCAAATTATACTAATAACAATGGTTCAGTTCAGTCGGTTCAGTTCAGTCG
>SJYT01081246.1:74898-122866 GCA_006410635.1 Cephalophus harveyi
GCCTCTCTTCTTTTCACAGCTATTTGTAAGGCCTCCCCAGACAGCCATTTTGCTTTTTTGCATTTCTTTTCCATGGGGATGGTCTTGATCCCTGTCTCCCGTACAATGTCACGAACCTCATTCCATAGTTCATCAGGCACTCTATCTATCAGATCTAGGCCCTTAAATCTATTCCTCACTTCCACTGTATAATCATAAGGAATTTGATTTAGGTCATACCTGAATGGTCTAGCAGTTTTCCCTACTTTCTTCAATTTGAGTCTGAATTTGGTAATAAGGAGTTCATGATCTGAGCCACAGTCAGCTCCTGGTCTTGTTTTTGTTGACGGTATAGAGCTTCTCCATCTTTGGCTGCATAGAATATAATCAATCTGATTTCGGTGTTGACCATCTGGTGATGTCCATGCGTAGAGTCTTCTCTTGTGTTGTTGGAAGAGGGTGTTTGCTATGACCAGTGCATTTTCTTGGCAAAACTCTATTAGTCTTTGCCCTGCTTCATTCCGCATTCCAAGGCCAAATTTCTCACGTGAATTGAGCATTTACAAAGCACAAGGCATTCTGATGAATATTTCTTATCCATTATCATAACTTAATCCTCACAAATAATTCTACGAGGTAGGTACTTAACATGCAAGAAAATTAAGACTTGGAGGTTACAAATCTCACCCAAAGCCATAGGCGAATCAGACATTCAGACTCACAGCTGCCTGACCCCAGAGTCTGTACCTAACACAGTGTCCCTGTGTCCCTGTGTTATACCCCACACTGCATCTAAAATCCCATTAGAGAGGGAAATCAACGGAGTCCCAAGACCTCCTTGCCGTAGTTACATATGAATTCTTTCCTAGATTATAAAATATCTTTATATGCATGGCACCTCGATTTTCGGGGTGGGGGGGAAAACCTGCTGCTTAGTGGAATCACCACTCAGGTATCCCTGACCTTGAATCACCCATCCATCACCAGCTCTCCCTTTCAATGACACCGAATATTTATTTTAAATATAAAGCAGGGACAGATGAGACAGTTCTGTGGATGGAGAATGCCAGGTCTCTGAAGCGAGGCTCAGCCAGAGGTTCTTTCAGTCTCGCCAGTCCCGGAGCTGCCCCACGCTGCACTCTGCAAGCCCAAGACATATTCATATAGCCCTGCTGCAGCCGGCAGCCTCAAGACAGCAAACAGGCCTGGGCACTGCAGCAGCTGGGGGAACAATTCCAAAATGAGACTTGCACATATGAAGTACAGAGTTTTCCCTTCAACAACCTTGCTGATCTGTTGCATCATTCGCAGGGTTTGTCCAAGATGCCCTTGTCATATATCAGTGGTTTTTCTGGACCTGGAGAAATGGAAGATGTAACGTACATAATGAAGATTGCTGTAGTAAATCAAAATCAGCTCAAGACACAGTATCAAAGACCTGGATGGGTGAAACTATATTCAATATCCTATGATAAACCATGATGAAAAACAATTATGAAAAAGAATGTATGTGTGTGTGTGTATATATGTATATATATAAATGAGTCACTTTGCTGTACAGCTGTAAATAACACATCACTGTAAATCAACTATACTTAAATTAAAAAAAAAAAAAAAGACCTGTATGGGCTCTGCTGATCCTCAGAGAGGTCCATTTCTTTATCAACAAGTAAAGATGCCAACCACCTCCCAGTGCTCAGAAGGGCATCCATCATTCCTGGACTCACTTTGTATTCCAGTTCTGCCATTAAGAGCAATGGCAGAGGCAACTTTTAACTTCTCCGAGCCTTGGAATTTTTTTTCTTCCATAAAATGGGAAGGATTATAGTACCTACACTCCACAGAGTTGTTTGAGGAGTAAATGAAATAATATAGAGCACTGACAGCAAAGCATAGCACACAGTCAGGCTCTAACTAGTACTTTTAAGAAGGATTAAATGAGGGAAAAGTATACAAAAAATTTAATAAGCAATAAATGTCTAGTGGTTCCCTCATGATCCCATTCACAGCTGGAATAAACATTTGCAAGAATAACTGACCGAACTAGGTAACTACTCTTGCATCAAGTTTATTGGAAAATGCCTATCTTTATACCAATCATTCTAGAATTCTAAAGACTCAGGAATCATTTAATTGCTCTGTAATCATTTGTAGCTTCCACAGAGTGGTGACTAAATTCAGACCTCAAGAGAGAGATTTAAGAAAAATAACATAAAGACGTAAAGAGAGTATACTTAGAATGTGTCTCTATCAAATCTGCTCCATATAATTTGGTCCAACAAATTCAGCTCCATAAAATCTAAGACGAGGTGTTAGTGCCAAGGAAGAATATAAAAATGCAGAGTGTTAAACAGAAGTGTTTTAAGTCAATTATGCAGTAAATTCAGTGCTTCCATAAACCTAAAATCAAAAGTAATCAGATTCAAAAGAGAGAAGCTGACAAATGTAATAATATCATTCATTCAATGCTCTGTGTTCCACAATAAGAGCTTCATTGCAACATTTCTTTTAATCCTTGCAGCAACCATACAAGGTCACAAAAGTAAAACCATGCATCAAAAGTCACACAGCAGTCAAGCAGTGGGATTGGATTTGAACCCAGTGGGTAAAGAATCCATCTGCAATACAGGAGATGCAGGAGACCCAGGTTCGATCCCCGTGCCAGAAAGATCCCCTAGAGGAAGGCATGGCAACCCACTCCAGTATTCTTGTCTGCTGAATTCCATGGACACAGGAGCCTGGCGGGCTCTACAGTCCACAGTGTCACAAAGAGTCAGACACAGCTAGAGAGACTGAGCGCACACACACACATCTGCAACGCAAAGTCGGTGAGTATCACTTCTAAGCTTATGGCCTCAAACCCACCAAGAAATGTTGGCCAAATCAAAGCTGATGGTAGGATTGAAGCCTCCAAGTCTAGCTGACCAGGGACAGCTTAAAAAAAAAAAAAAAACCTGGTGACCAATATACATACCCCTCTAAGTGCCAAAGAGATGATGAGGAAGTATTGATGACAAAGCTGGCAAACCCAGACAACAAATTCCCCATCCTCTGAGCCAGAGACATCAAGCAAATGGTGTTCCTGACACACCTGGGAAGGTCAGGCAAAGCTACGAGAAAGAAGAAAAAGCAGAACAGATTCGGCCAAGGTATCAAGAAAATCTAACTGCACCTGCTTCTGATGGCAGTGGGAAAAGTCAAATAGAAAAAGGTAAGAATCCAAATGCCCACTGGCAGCAGAATGGATACACGATGGTGGTATATCCATACAATGGAATATTACTCAGCCATTAAAAGGAAAGTCTGACACACGCTACAACATGGATAAGCCGTGAGCACAATATGCTAAGTGAGAGAAGCGAGACACAGAAGGACAAACTCTGTATGATTCACTCATATGAGGTACCTGGAGTTGTCTGAGTTATAGAGACAGAGACTAGAAGAGTAGCTGCCAGGCACTAGGGGAGGGGAGAATGGGGATTGAGCGTTTAATGGACACCGAGTTTGGGAAGATGGGAGAGCTCTGGAGACAGATGGCTAATGACTGCACAACAGTGTGAAGGTACTTCAAGCCACTGAACTGTACATTTTCCAAATGGTTCAATTAATTTTATGTTACACATATTTTACCACCATTTTTCAAAAAGTCAAATACAACCTTGCTATGGCCATAAAGAACAAGTTCCATTGCCTGGAACCGTAAGAGAGTGGTGCGTAAGTGCTGGGAAAAGTAGGCACTTGGGTCGGGATCTAAGCAGGGCACGGCTACAGACAGATCAAACAGAAGCTCTGAGCTGAGCTGCGATGGTCCAAGCAAACTCACCGCAAACCACCCCCCAGGCACTGACATTTCCTTCCCCAGAGAGGACACAAGGACTGTAGACTCCCCGAGCACGAGAAAGGGTGCCTGGCTTCCGGCCTTCCCCGCCTTCCCCAGACTACACTCCAGAAGTCTCCATACCCTGAATTCACACAGTGGTGTGGTGCCATCTGAAGCTGATCCCACCACATGGCACAAGACAATAATGCAGCATCCTGGTGGAAGCCTGCAGAAATGCCATCGCTGTCACTTAATTAATCAGAGGAGAAACCTAGGACTGTAATGACCCCTCAAGCCTCAATGCTCCAACCTCTAAGCTAGAAAGATGGTTAGGGAGTTTGGGAGGGGCATGTACACAGTGCTATATTTAAAATGGATAACCAACAAAGACCTACTATATAGCACAGGGAACTCTGTTCAGTGTCACATGGCAGCCTAGATGGGAGGGGAGTATGAGGGAAAACGGATACATGTCTATGTATGGCTGAGTCCCTTCGCTGTTCACCTGAAACTATCACAACATTGTTAATCAATACAAAATTAAAAGTTTTAAAAATAATTAATTAATTAAATATGGGAGGATGGCACACACGCTTCAATTTTAGGCAGGGCCCGTCTGCTGTTCAGATGTGACTTCTGTGTTGAGGCTGAATCAGATGGTGATAGGAGGGGATATATGGGCTTCCCTGGGGGTTCAGTCGGTAAAGAATCTGCCTGCAACGCAGGAGACCCAGGTTCGATCCCTGGGTCAGGAAGATCCCCTGGAGAAAGAAATGGCAACCCACTCTAGGATTCTTGCATGGGAAATGCCACGGACAGAGCAGCCTGGCGAGCTACAGTCCATGGGGTCGCAAAGAGTCAGACACGACTAAGTGACTAAACCACAACCTCCACCGCCACACACTCTTCACAGCTTGTGCCGAGGATTAACGACCAGGCTTGGGCAGCCCTCAGAGCAAAGCCTGACCTGCCCAGCACTGAACCGAGTTCTTGAGGGCCTCACTGGTACTAGCTTTTTCTGCTGGGTTTTTACTCCCATACAAGAAGTCCAAAAGGCAGACGACAGGACAGAGCATGAGGAGGTGGGGGCCAGAAGGCTTCCCGACTCTGACAAGAAAGATGACTTACAGTCTCACACAATAAAGCAGGAGAACCGTGAGAATGCCAGGAGCCAACATAATAAAGGCGAAGCAAGCATCCTTACTCCTCTTTGGGAGGTAAAAATCTGCCAGTTGCTGTCTTATCTGGGATTCATTGAACTTTCCCCCTCTTATCTTGGTCAGAGATGGGGTCCCTAAATATTGCTGGCTGTACTTCTCAGACACACGATACACACAGGAGCAACCAAGGCATATTCTCACATTTGCAACTTTCTGTTACCACTGCTTGGGAGATGTAAAAGACTATTTTCCTCCAAAGACGGTATGCTTGGGTAACAGAATTTGGCCACACTATCTTTCCCTAAAGATGGCATCCCCCTCCTACACCCATCTACCAGGGTATTCAGAGCCAGCATTTGAACCCAATCTGCATTTCCAAAACTCTTAAGTGAGAAGCTAGCTATGTGGCCTGCAGCCAGGAACTAGAATTATCACTGGATTTTACAGACAAGGGAACTGAGGCACAGAGAAGTGAGGTCATATGCCCAAAGCCATACAGCTGGTAAAGAGTGGACTGGAACTGACATCAGGGCAGCCCACTGTAACCACCTAGCTCTTTTGTTCACAGAGTTCATGGTTCCCTATAGCCTGATTCTGTATGTATTCCAGCAATACCTGCTACAGCTAATAAGGCTGGTGACCTTCACAACCCTTGCATTTTGAGTGCTCAGGCTGTTACCTCACTCAGCACAACACACGCTTGTTCTGCTTACTTAATTCCATTTCCTTCTTCAAGTCAGTGCTTGTCAAGCTTTGCCAGCAGACTGAAAATCTGTCTGCTCATCTCTCACTCTGCCCTTCAGGAATCCATGGTGTGTCTCCATAGGTCTCCTGAACTGCTCAATCAAAATTCCTGGTTAATTTTCATCTCTTCCCTAAGCCATGTATATTTCTGAAAGTACCTACCCACCATGAGAAGGCAGCCACTTGGCTTCATTCATTCGTTGGTCCATGGAATGAATGGACCAATTCATTGGTTCGTTCTGCTCAGCCATCAAGTGCCAGAAACTGCCTGGCCACAAGAATAAGAAAGCAGGGAATTCCCTGGTGGTCCAGTGCTTAGGAATTAGTGCTTTCACTGCCATGGCCTGGGTCGGATCCCTGGTTGGGGAACTAAGATCCTGAAAGCTGCACTGCGCAGCCAAAAGACGAATAACAAAGTATATGATTCAAGTTCCTGCCCTTAAGGTAATCACACTCTGGTGGGACAGATAATAAAGGGGTTAATTTCAGACGGTGATGAGGGCAAAAGCAAAAGTAGAGTGATGAAGTGGTGAGTGACTGGAGGAGAGGAAGGTTCTATCAGAAAGTAACACAAGCCTAGACCAGATTTCTAAATCTCGGTACAATACAAAGGACCCAGATGACTAAATTCACTCCTACTGCAAGTGGCCAATGATCTGCTTAAGCCTCAAGGACTGGTTTACAAACAGTATGTGGCATTCTTCTCCATCTCTCTCCCCCTGGCTATAAATAAGCAAGCCTGTCACCCCTTTTGCCATGGTCACCTGTCTGCAAACAAGAGAAGCCATCCTAAGGTCAAGCCAGCATTGTGAAGAGAGCACTGAGAGAATCAAGGCTACCCTTTACAGTATCTAGGCTGTGTCCTTACAGCTGCTAAGCACAGGCTGAAATCCAATCCATTCTCTGCTCTCCACGCCACGCAGGGATGTGTCTGCCCAGCAGAGATATAATTTCTACTCTGAACAAAGATATCATATGGGCTAGTGGCAGCTCTGAAGCAAATCAGAAAAACATGGCCCATGCCCTGATCAAACCCTACCTGAAGCTCCCTTCTTATTCTGAAATCCTTGGTTACACATATCAGTTAATCCTCTTTGCTGTTTAAGCCATTTGAGTCCTTTTTTTCTATGATTTGTAACCAAAAGCATCAAGTGATAAAATGGTTTATTCGACTCCCAGGTAACTTAGAGTTTCCCTCCCTGCATAAAATACTCAAATTGAAGTAATTTATTCAACCATCTGTTATATTAGGTGCTGGAGACTAACCAGTCCACAGGAAAAACATCACTCCTAGCTTCATGGAATTTATCTGTTCTATGTAAACCACTCCATTTGAAACAATCAGCACACTGCCATACTGAGCTTCTTTAAGAAAACTGTCACCAGTAAATATATTGATAAAACGGTCAAAAAGACACTTAAAATCTACGCATCCCAGGCTTTCACATTTAACAAACATCAACACAAAGGGTCACTCCAACCTCTTTTTCTTGGAGCAGATAAATGTGTCACTAAAGAAATATGACTGCCCTCACCATTTGTGATAGCAATGTCTCCCATGCTGTCCAATCTGGTAGACTCTAGCCACACATGGCTACTTATGGCTAAATTCAAATTAATGCTATGTAAATAAAAAGGATAAAAACCTTTTTCATAGCATGGCTGGTGAGAGGTATCATGCCAACCGCATGACAAGTACACAATCTCCTTATGCTAGTATATAAAATAGCAGACAGCTAAGGTTAAGAACATCTCCATTACTGCAAAAAAATTCTACTGGGTTGTATTAATACTTTCCTTCTCCAGAGTTTATCTTCTATTTTACAAAAAGGCAAGCGCGGTGATGAGGAAGAGGTGTTAATGCTAGGATCCTGAAGCAAAAAAATGACCTTCCACGTACGCATCTGCACACAGCCAGTATGTGCCACCCTAAAAGAACCAGCAGCTCAAATAACTCAATTAGTATTTCTATTCTTGACTCCATTCCCCAATCAATGTTCGTTTAAATGTAGAGTGGGGTCTGCTACCATCATTTATTAGGGAACTGGATTTGAAAAGGCCAGCATATTAGAGCCTGGAATCTCAAGCTTTAAACTTTCCACAACAAGCCAAAATTTAAAAAAAAAAAAGTGTGGATTCACAGGGTCCACCCCCTAGGATTCTAGATTCCACAGGTCTGAGATGGGGCCGAGTAACCCCCGAATTTCATAAACACTGGATGATTCTGAATCAGTGACGGTTTTATGAACCACTCTTTGGAGTTGGGGTTATCAGGATTCCACTGGGCAGGGCAAGTCCACTAATGGACTCACCCACAGATGTCCAGAGCTCACAAACTCTCCCAGGTAATTCTGATGTACTTTCCATTTACCCAAACCTAATTTGCGGGCCCCTGCTTCTGAAGTTGATCATTTTCTCCAAGTACCTCTGCTTGCAAGCTGCTGGCAGCCACCAGGTGACTACAAGCGCCTGGTAACAGGTACCCAGGGCTTCCAGAATGTCTTTCTTCCCCCAGGAATCCAGGCAATAGGGTGACTCATCATGTTTTACTAAACCCCATGGACGGGCACCTTCCACCAAAACAGATTCCAACAGTGACAACCAGCTATCATCTTCCCCAATAACGCTGTCTTCTAACAATTGCCTTCCTCAGAGATAATTCACGCAGAATAGCTTGAGCTTACATTTTTAGCTAAAATGTCTCAGAAACAGATTCACATTGCTTTAGAAAGCCTAGGCCTTTTTTCCTTATGGCGGTATTTTCCCACAGAGACAGAAATAGCCAAGAGCTGCACTGAGTTTTCCTCTGCTGGGCATCCTATCTCTCTGACATTCCTTTTTCAAATCATGATATGTGTACAATATATCAATATTGAGACAACACTTTGTGCTTTCTAAAGAGTCTTCCTAGACCCTGTGCAGGTACTAAACGGTGAGTTTGCACTGTGGCATGATTCCTCATGGCTGGACTCTTCTCTCTACCAAATACAGAAGCTCGGGAAGCTTACCAATGTCTGTCCAGCCTAAAACACTGCAAATAACTTCCCTGATGGTCCAGTAGTTAAGACTGCACTGCAGAGGGCACAGGCTCATTCCCTGGTCTGGGAAGATCCTGCACGTGGCATAGAGCAGCCAAAAAATTAAAATTAAGAAAAAAAAATAAAAAGTCAAAACACTGCAGAATATAAGCCTTTCCTGCCCCATCTTATCCTTGGGCATTTTAAAGTAGGACAGACGCCAAATTCATCCTGACTTGGGGAAATCATGGGTGCCCCAAAAGTGGTGATCATACTGAAGGAGGCGGATCAGAGCATATAGCAGTCTCCACTTGAAAACACTCCTTAGTTTTGTCTCACACCCGAAGTCCTGGATTACATACAGTATATCTTATCTAAAATCTGAATTCCTAGACAGTCTCTTGGAATGTTCTCACTCTGATACAGATATGGAGAGAAAGAAGGCAATGGAGCAGAAGAGAATAGAAACATAGTCCCAATCCACACCCGGCACAATCTGAGCTCTATGTGTCGGGCTCTCACTGCCAACGCTACAGTTTTCATTTTACAGAGGCCTGTCCTTGGTTGGCTCCATGATAGAAAAACTGCACTCCCTAAATTTCACATCTGATTTACACAAGTCCTCTTCCCCATCCTAGGTCGGCAAGCCTGGTACCCACCATGAATCCTGCAATGCAAAATGATCCATGATGCAGGCAGAAAAGCAAGAAGGACTGCGCTGGTTTTCAAAAAACTAGAATTCTACCAGATAATGCTGGCCTGGAGAACAGAGGTGAATCGTGTTCTGAAAGCATCTGCTCTTGGGCTAAAGGTCAGGGTGCTGATTTACCTGTAGAATAGCCAAACGAGACATGTTATTAGGGATTTTCCTGCCATATTTAGAAGTTCCCTAAGAAATACACATAAAAGTCATTCATTCTTTAATTTGGAAGACTACAAATTTTAGAGTACAATAACCTCAGGGCAGAGAATATAAACTATTCCCAGTACATACTCACATAAATGTCATCATCAAGATGTTATTTTGCACCCAGTTCTAAGACTCAACAGATCAGGACCCTGAAATAAAATAGTCCAAGACTCAAGATCAGCTGTCAAAATATATCCTCTCCCCATCTTCTTGTAACTCGAATGGGAGAGCTGTCACCAGCTAAGCAACCAATAAACTAGCATGGACTAAAGAGACAAACCTGACCACTTCTGGAACTTACTATTCTCCTCACCACACGTCTGTGGGCCCTCACTGGGAGCCAGTGGCTATCCTGGGCCCTGAGAACACAGACGAGTAAGAAATGTGATAACTGCTCTTGAAGAAACAGTGTGAGAGACATCAACTGAGAAAGACAAACAGGTCAACCAGAGGCTGCAGCTTGTTGCTTGAGGACCAAATATGGCTCCCAGATGTGTTGCTTGGTTTATCCATGCTTTAGAAAATTTTTGAACTAACACTTTCAAATTGGCGAAGTTCATTTTTTTTAACAGTCAAAGATTCTGCACTTCTCTTTAAAGCTTAAAAAAATCTGGCAACGATGGGCAATGCCCTGACAAGTCAACAACCGGCTGAAGCGGAGTGGCAACAGCTCCCTGGGAACAAAACAGCTCCTTCCAATTTACCCCAGTCCCCACCATTCCCTAATGCCCTTTAAAATATCCACTCATTATCTGCGTTTGTGATGACTATTGCAAAGGAACAATTCCAGTGCTAGGTAGGATCTGTTCTAACTGAGCTAAGTTAAGAAAAATACAGGACTGTCACATCCAGGCAGCAGGGAGTTAAGTTGATAAGCGGCCCGAATGGTTTTTTCAAGGCATTAAGTTTTAAAAAGATAAAATTCAAGTGAGACAAGAAGTTCTAGACATCTATCCAAAAAAAATAGCTGAAGAAGTTCACTGAAATGTATATATAAGGATATTCAGCAATGTGTTGTATAAAACAAGAACTAAAAACAACCTTTGGAAAACATGACTTAACATATTATAGCACAACTAAAAACCGATTCCACAGCCATCAAAATGGTAAAATCGATCTACACATAAGTGTAAGAGAAAAGTCTGTGATAATGTCATTAGGCCCAAAGAAAAATCACACTAAAACTATATGTGCAGTACTATGCAATTTTCAGAAGAAAAAGACCCTCCCAAAAAAGTCTACCAAAAAAAAAGTATGTGTATTTATATATGTTTACATAGACATATAAATGTCTGGGTAAAAATAGAATAACACATGTATTTCTCTGAGATGGGATTATGTGCAATGTGGGTACATTTTCCTTTCATAGAGTCACATCTTTCTGTATTATACACATTGTTTAAATGAGGGAACAAATTGAATTTCACCATGAAAAAACCATAAGCTATGGAAGCACCATAGAGAGTGCTTGCAACAATGGAGAGTGATCGACAGTCATCCAAGATCACAACTTTGAGTTTTTAAAAAATTAGAAACCAAAAAGTTCTACATGCCTGTGCTTTCTGGGAAGAGAAAAACGAAAAGAAAACTACATGCTCCAACACCAAAGAAAGTCATTTTTTAATAACTTGATCTTGAGTTTTGAATTCTTAACCAAGTCACACAGACTTAAACAGGCTGATAGTTGGAGGAGGAAATGAACAGGCTCTCCCTATCAGATGTAAATTCCAACACTTAGCCAAGAATCCAGGTGGTAAAATACTGACTCTATTTAAATCAAGCCAAAGTGATGCCTTCCGTGGCCACATTACATAAGCAATAGGCTCCACTGCTGCACACATCTGGTCAGAATAAAGGCCCTCTAAGACCTTCAACACAATTAATTCAATATTTTCCTGACAGTTCAAAATGCTACGACAACTGGCAGACAACCATCTTAAATCATCACGGAAAAGTCAGACATATGGCTAAGTATATTTAATATGCTTTAAAAATAAGCCACAGATTGAGCCAACAAGATCTTAGGCAAGAATTTTTCTTATTTATTTAAAAGTTATGCCTACTCGTTACCTTAAAAGATTTCGATTCAAAGGTGATTGCTTGAGTACCTAGAGAGGGCAGAGATTACAAAGAGACATAAAACAGGGTTGCTGCCTTCAAGACTGTGAGAAACACATAACCCAGTGCAGGAGACAGACAAGCAAATCTGCGTTCAAGACACTACTGTGACTCTTGAAATCATGATGTGCATGGGGAAAGACAGAGCACAGAGGAGGAAAGAATCAACAGTGCTGGTGATGGAGATCTGGGAAAAGAGAAGGCAAATAAGCAGAATTGCCAGAAACTCCGTAGCAGCACCCTCTGTGTTCTGCCCAATAAACACTTTGCAAATCCATTTTATTACTATTATTAATTCTGGGACTCTTTCTGGGGATAGGTGAGGTCACCAGGCATGGTTTGCTATCTCAGATAGCAATGGTACAGCTTAACAGACGTCAACACACTTCCAGTGTGGAAAAACCTAGGATGAGATTTTTGGAACCAAGCAGATCTGAGCTTCAATCTCCCTTGTTTAAGCTACCCAGGGACCAGGATAAATTACCTGAGCTCTCAAGCTACTTTTCTCATAGCTAAAATGAGAATGACATCATCCACCCAAGCAAAACCCTAACCCAGGTCTCAGAGACATGGCAGAAGGTCAATATATAGTAATTATGATGATCAGTTTACTGCTTCTAATTCAGATTCCCAGTCTCTACCATGAAACTACACCTGAGAGAAGAGCTTCTGGACTCAGTCTCAGGGCCCTCTGGGGCTGGATATCTCTCTGCGATGTTGTCGCGGTCAGTCACTAAGCACGCCAGGTTCCTCTGCCCTCCACTATCTCCTGGCGTTTGCTCAAATTCATGTCCACTGAGTTGGTGACCCTATCTAACCATCTCATCCTCTGTCACCCCCCTCTCCTCCTGCCTTCAATCTCTCCCGGCATCAGGGTCTTTTCCAAAGAGACAGCTCTTCGCATAAGGTGGACACAGTGCGCACTGTAGGATGTTTAGTTACGTCTCTGGGCTCTGCTCTCTAAATGCCACTTAGCACTGACCCATCCCGATTTGAGACAACCAACAACATCTCCAGACATGGCCAGATGTCCCTTGGGCATCAAAATCATCTTCAGTTGAAAAACCACTTCAGAGGATGGCTTGTTGGGTCTTTGTTGATGGGTCTTCATTTCTGAACTGAAAATTATCATGGCTGCTATTAGGTAGGTATGGCAGTAAGGACTACATACCATACACGCCAAGCAGAGGATAAAGTGTTCTGCATATGTTTTCTCATTTAATCCTCACAACCACCCCTATGAGGCAGCCATTATTCTCATTTTCAACTGGGATAACTGACGTTCTGGGAGGTTAACATGCCTATGGTTCTTCAGCTGGAGTCAGACCCAACCAGGCTGACTTCAAATGCTTGTAACACCAAGTCCCACTGCCTCTCCAGCCTTTCTTGATTCAGGAGCCCAGGTATGGTGCCAGTCTCAGCCTTTTTAAATAGTGGTATCTGAATCAGGCACAAAAAAATGAGGGCTTTTTCTAGACTTGAAAAGTTCTCTGGGGAACTGTGTACCACAATTGCTATCTCTCAAGAGATCCTTTCTTCTCCCTCACGTGCTTTCCAACAGGGAACATTCAAACAATAACAGAAGCCGGTATTTTGTGAGCACTCACCACGTGACAGGCCCTGGGCCGTGTGATTTACCTCAATCTCCTAATTTGATCCCTCCATCAGCCTCAGGTAGTAGGTATTATTATCCCCATTTTCAGAAGGGGAAATCCTGGCACAATGAGGTAGAGTATCTTGCCCTAAGTCACATAGGTATTATACTGAAAAGCCTGACTTCTAACCCAGGCCAGACTGAGTCCAAAGCCTGCCAATCTACAACATTTCGATAAATGCATACAGTCCTGTTAACACTGTATATGGCAATAACTGTGAAACATGGTTTATAATCAGGGCAAAATGGCCTTTTAATTGCACCATCATGCCACTGTCCATAAAGAGAGCTTCGAGTCTCTCCTCACAATGGACTGAAAGATTAGCCTTATTGTGGAAAACATAACTGCATCCCATTAAAGTCACACACTAATGCCTCCGCTGGCACCAAAAACAGGGTTGACACCTTAGCCAGGAGGATGTAATTCTCTTACGTAACTCATTCTCACCACACTGCAGATGGAACAGGAAAAGTCTATACACACAACTGACGGTGCCCAGAACATCTCCACCATCCACTGAAGGGTGAGAGAGTGTGCAAAGTGCAAAGACCCAGAACAGTGCTGGTCTAAATCCTTAAAATAAAGACCTGCAAGGCTCACTGTCTTCAAGGTTACTCTAAAATCAATCAGTGAAGCTCTATGTAGCCCAAGTTATAGACAGCGAAAGTTAAATCAAGTTTAATGCAGTTTATCACAAAGTACCTACATTTTCAGAGACCCAAATATCAGAATTTTCAGAGGCAACCAAGCTCAGAGAGAATTCTTCTAGCTCTAAAGTGGACAGTGGACACTCAAGAAATGCTTGAGCGATTACTATGCATTAGGCACCATTCTTGGTATTGGGGATGCAGCAGGAAATAGATCCACAACCAGCCTACCCTCTTGGGGCTTCTATTTGAGAGAGACAAAGTAAGGAACTTAGTCATTTTGAAATACTTAACACACTATAAAGTAAAATAAAGCAGAGGACGGGAATGTGGAATGACAAGACAAGTGGGAAAGATGTGAAGTTCATGAGGGAGTAAGCCTCCCAGGTGACCAGGTGGGGACCACCAGGCCACAGCCAGGGAGACAGAGGACAAGTTACAGCCCAGATTGCTGGGGGGTGGGGGGTCTTGTGAGTCACCAGGAGGATTTCAGGTTTTACTCAAGAGAGAAGGACTAGAGAAACAACTGTGTTATAGGTTATCCATTCTTTAATTATTTAGCTATAAAAAGAGATTACTATTTAATCATAAGAGACATTGTTCAAATTACATCTTCTCGGTTTGCTCCATGCTTTCAGAAAGGATAACATCTAGAACACACTGGACCCTCCACAGGCTACTATACCATAAAGCAAAAGTCGGCATTACTTGCTTGTCCTTGACATCCATGCAGGTTCAGCTGTGAAAAACACCAAAACAAATTCCCCAGACATACTACATGGATGTTGACATCCACAGGAGTGCAGTAGAGCAAAGCTCCAGTGTTTCCCAAGGATTTTTCAAGGTTATAGATCTCACACATGAGCTCCATAAAGACAGGCAGGAAGGCAGTAACCCCCTTTTTTTAGGATATGAATGTCAGCCCTTAACGAATTTGACAGCCTTTATTCACAGTGTATACAAAAATCAGTATATTCTGTTACACGTATATACAAACTTGAGGAAGGGACCACTAACATCAGAGACTGGTGTTTTGCATTAAATAATCATCGTTTATAAAGCAACATCCGTCATGTAAACCCTTGTGGTAAGGAGATGTCAGAATGTTTTCCCTTATAAACCACTTAATTCCCCTTGGTGGATATCATCAATTCTGCCATCCGAAACTAGCTGGGTAATGAATGCCAACAAATGCAGTGAGCCCACTGTATGCCAAGGCATCATAAGGTCAAGTTATTCTATTTTTAAATAACACGGCCATTGGCAAAGAGTAGCCACCAGAAACAATGGACATGTTGGGTTCACTGTCCTTGCATTATTTTTTGTAAAAGCTGTAGAATGTTCCACAGTAAAAACCTAAATATATCCTTCAGAGAGTGGTCTTTTGGCACCAAGAACAAAAACTGATTGGTTTTTGAAAGTTTAAGTTAAAAAAAAAAAAAAGACATAAACACAAAGCTCAGTTTAAGAGCAAGAGAGGACAAAAATCAGGCTGTTTTCCGCAGCAAAGATCCGATTTGCTCTTGGCTGGAAAAACTGTACCCAGGGACAAGGCTACAAGAAGACAGAGGTAAAGTGTCATTCTTCTGGATGCTGACATAGACCAGGTCCCACATAAACAAAAAACAGGACAGCTCCTCATCATCCTGTTGAGTGAACATCTGAAATTTCACCTCTTAAACCCCACCTAGAGTCCACAGGCAGAAACACTTAAGTATAATTCATGAAGCCTTGTCAGTTATTTATTTATTTATGGCTCAGTATAAATTATTAGACAGAGAACCAGCTGATCAGAATGCCTAGTGATGAGAAAATGAACATATTAGGATCCAAACTGAGAAGAAATCAAAGAGGAATAGACAGGAAAAGAGGAAACATGTTGTGGATGGCCTGATCTATATTCACCATCCTAATAAGAAGCAGCAAGAGAAAATTCATTCATCAGCCAACAAATTTTAGCGAGCACCTGTGGAAATAGTGACAGACTTTATCTTCTTGGGCTCCAAAATCACTGCACGTGGTGACTGCAGCCATGAAATTAAAAGACACTTGCTCCTTGGAAGTAGGGCTATGACAAACCTAGACAGCATACTGAAAAGAAGAAACATTACTTTGCCCACAAAGGTCTGCCTAGTCAAAGCTATGGTTTTTCCAGGAGTCATGTATGGATGTTAGAGTTGGACTATAAAGAAAGCTGAGCACCGAAGAACTGATGCTTTTGAACTGTGGTGTTGGAGAAGACTCTTGAGAGTCCCTTGGTCTGCAAGGAGATCCAACCAGTCCATTCTAAAGGAGATCAGTCCTGGGTGTTCTTTGGAAGGACTGATGCTAAAGCTGAAACTCCAGTACCTTGGCCACCTCATGCGAAGAGTTGACTCACTGGAAAAGACTCTGATGCTGGGAGGGACTGGGGGCAGGAGGAGAAGGGGACGACAGAGGATGAAATGGCTGGATGGCATCACCGACTCGATGCACATGAGTTTGGGTGAACTCCAGGAGTTCGTGATGGACAGGGAAGCCTGGCATGCTGTAGTCCATGGGGTTGCAAACAGTCAGACAAGATGGGCAACTGTACTGAACTGATGACTTGCCAGGTATTAATTTTGGGAAATAGAGGCATGAACACATGAGATAAATTTCTTATTTTCATGAGCCTTACATTTCAATGGGAAGAGAGACAGACAATAAAGAAGCAACAAAAGAAGATAATGTGAAATTATATCAAGGCTATGAAGACACAAACCAAAATGGGGAGATGGCATGTCATCCAGGGAGCTCTCTTATATGGGGATCAGTGTGAACACTGGGGCTGGCTCAGACTGGCTCTGGAGAACCAATTACATCCATCTCTTTGCAACTCCAGTGATGCGACAAATCAGTGTCTCCCTGCCACCAGAGCCAGTTGTTAAGCCTTTAGGAGCACATCACCAGATGAGGAGGTCTTTCTGAAGAGACACTAAATAGACAAGTCAATCTTGTGACCATCTTGGGTGGGGTCGGGGGGTGGGGGAGGAAGCAAGCCCAGAGACCCCAAAAGCAGAATTCACAGGAAACCAAGCAAGATAAAGCACTGTTTTAAAACAAGAACAGAATTATTTTGTTAAAATGTTGTAATACATTCCAATTGGTCAAAATAAATGCGCAATGTCAAAACAAAACTCAAAAAAGCACAAAGAGCTATATTAAATTGTGTAATGGTCCTAAGTCCCTCATTACAGCGAGGGGAAGGGTCTGGTGGTGGTGTTGTGGTTTTTAAATTGTGTCTTATTTATTGTCTCCATTCTGTCTGTAAAAAAAAAAGTGGAAGGACAGTTTTGGTTCCTGGGTAATTTGCAAAACCACAAAATTCACTTACAAAAATATGTAAGCGTGACCTATAATATTACCAGTTTGGGAAACTACAATCACACCCTTTTAAACTTTTGGAGTCTGGGTTATTCAGGGAATCTTAGCATTTTATGAATGCAAAGGAACTGAAGGGGCATATCCACTTATTTTAGGTATAAAGAAAGGTTCAAATAGGTAACATACTGGAGATAACAGCACTAGTCACCTAGCATGTTCACGATCATGTTTCATTTGATGCCATATTTGTTTTCTTCTTTTTCTTTTTTTTCAGCCCCACTGTGCAGCATATGGTATTTCAGTTCCTCAGCCAGGGATCAAACACATGCCCTCTGCATTGGAAACACAGAGTCTTAACATCTAGACTACCAGGGAAGTTCAATGCCATATTTCCAATGTCACTCTATATCCTAGGACAGTGGTGCTCAAAATTGAGCATGCATCAGAATCACATGAGGACTTGTTTAAAACACCCACAGGCTGCACGCTCCTGAGTTTAGGTATCTGTAATTGGAGAAGGCAATGGCACCCCACTCCAATACTCTTTTGCCTGGAGAATCCCATGGACAGAGGAGCCTGGTGGGCTGCAGTCCATGGGGTCGCTAAGAGTCCAGCACGGCTGAGCGACTTCACTTTCACTTTTGGTGCACTGGAGAAGGAAATGGCAGCCCACTCCAGTGTTCTTGCCTGGAGAATCCCAGGGACAGAGGAGCCTGGTGGGCTGCCATCTCTGGGGTCGCACAGAGTCGGACATGACTGAAGCGACTTAGCAGCAGTAGCAGCAGCAGGGCTGGGATAAGGGCCAGGAATCTGCACATATAACCAGTTCCCTGATGATGTCAATGCCACTAGTCTGGGGACCCTACTTGAAATTCACTGACCCAAGAACTGGAAGCATGGGTTTTGCAACCTAACACAGCTGAGTTCCAGCTCCACTTCAGCCACTTGGATGACCCTTGGAAAAGCCACCCAAACCCTCTGGACTTCAGTCTCTGACAAATAAGTCCAGTTGGGAGGAATAAAGAAATGCCCATATAGCACTAGCTCAGCCAAGAGCAAGGCCTTTTAGAAGCAAGTGCTCAAAAAATACGAGTTACATCCTACAGAAATGTTTCCTTAATCATCATGGCTCCCCATTATCTGCTATTTCACTGCCTGTGATTTCAGTTACCTACAGTCAACCCCAGTCTGAAAATATTAAACAGAAAATCCCACAAATACACAATTCACACGTTTTAAATTGTGCGCCAAGTAACATGATGAAAGTTCCCACCTTCCCACTCTGTCCTGCCCAGGACATGAATCATCCCTTTGTCCAGGGTATCCTGCCCATTAGTCACTTAGGAGTCCTGTTATCAAATCAACAGTCCAGGTATAGCAGTTCTTGTATTCAAGTGACCCTTACTGTGCTCAATAATGGCCTGAAAGCACAAGGAGAGATGCTGGTAGTTTAGATCTGCCAAAGAGAAGCCATAAAGTACTTCCTTGAAGTGAAAAGGTGCAAGTTCTCAACTTAAAATCATATGCTGTGGGGACTTCCCTGGTTAAGACTGCACTTCTACCCCAGAGGGCAAGGTTTTGATCCCTGATCTAGGAACTAAGATCCCATATGCCACATGGCACAACCAAAAAAAATCATAAGTTGTGGATACGAAGATCTACAGTAACAATGAATTTTCTATCTGTAAAATCATGAAGAAGGAAAAAAGAAATACATAATAGTTTTGCTTTCACACTTAAAATTGCAAAGTTGCAGCTGCAGTGCATGATAAATGCTTTGATATTAATAAGATAGAAAAGGCATTAAATTTGTACAGTAAGGTATTTTGAGAGACCACAATCACATAACTTTTATTACAGTATACAGTTATAATTTGTTCTATTTTCTCATGCTGTTGTTAATCTCTCACTGTGCCTAACTTGGAATGTACCATTCAAAAATACTTCACTTTTCTCCTTTTTCAACATACACTAGAATAGTTAAAGTTCAAAAGATAGATAAGATCAAAGATTGGAAAAGATATGGCAGAACTGGAACATTTATAGCAGCTTTATTCGTAATAGGTGAAAGAAAAAAACAGTCCAAATGTCCACTGAGAAACAAAAATATAAACAATCTGGTATATGTATGCAATGCAATGCTACTCCACAATACCAAACAACCATGATACACACAATATGAAATCTCCAAAATATTTTGTTGAGGGAAAAAACCCAGACATAAAAGAGTGCATAGTACATTATTTCATTGATATGAATTTCAATGATAGACAAGACCAACCCAAAGTGAGAGAAATCAAATAGTCAATGCCTCTGGAAGAAGTGGAGGGAGCTGACTGGAAAAGTATAGGAGGGAAATTTCTGAGCTAATGGAAACGCTCTGTATCTTGATCTGGGTGAAGCGGACATGAGCATATACATTTGTCAAAACCCATCAAACTATATACTTAAGATCTGTGCATTTTACTACAGGTAAATATAAACCTATAGTATATATAGTACATGTATATATATATCTTATTATATATATGAAATGATTTATTTTATATAGTATATATATGTAAATTTCTTAAGGCACTTTTGTGACAAAAAACTGTCATCCCTCATTTAAAATAAACCAACTCCAACCAAGTAGATCCATTTAGCTTGATTCTTTCACAGACCAGTCCTATTTCATATACCATTTACAACAGACTAGTTTGGTCTGTGCAACTTTCCAAAGAGCTGCCATGAAATAGAGCAGAATTCTCTCCCAGAAGAGGACCATGACATTTCCATAAGAGTGACCCATGGCCCTGGGAGTAGCTAGTTTAAGGTGGAGACAACTCAAAAGTATTATTTTCCTTTACCAAGTAGGAGCCTATTTAATATGATTAAAACACAGTAATGAAAACACAAGAACAATTTTGTCGTATAATTTAAATCATATTCTCAATATGAAAGAGAAGGCTGGTGATGGTGAAGCCTGGATGGGAGGGGAGTTTGGGGAAGAATGGATACACATACATATGTATGACTAAGTCCCTTCCCTGTTTACCTAAAACAACCACAACGCTGTTAAGTCAGCTATATCCCAATACAAAGTAAAAAGTTTCAAGCTACCAAAAAAAAGGAGAGAGAGAAGGCTGGTGAAATGCTTTCCAGTGCCTTCTTTCTGTAATGAAGATGTTAGAAGAGCTGCCTGCACCTGTGTAATCATGATAGGAAATAGTAGCTTTCACATTGTGGTGGATTTCAAGCCATTCAAACGTCCCCATCCATAACTTTATTCCACTACAAGAAGAACAAGTAGGTTTGCATACACACACATGCACACACACTTTCTATGAGCATTCTTGCATAGCACACAGAATAATTCCAGGTGAAAGAAAATAAGATGGGGAGACACTAGCTTCCTTCAAACACAGAGGCCTCTGATTCCAAACACACTTGGTTACCTGATTGACCTTTCCAAAGTTTCACGATGATGCAGCATTGAGACAAAGCCTCCCAATCTTTGGTAACTGGTGGAGGGAGGCTCAGCCACCTATAGTATCTCGCACACTGAGAATGAGCTCCCATCCATCAATTAGACACTAGTAAAACACTCCCTGCCCCCATCAACTCCAGGATAGTCAGGAACTCATGCCCATCCTCTACCAGCCATGTCTCCAAGATGCCCCTGCATGGTGACCCACAGCCGATCCCAGCAAATGCTACGACACAGTATTTTCTCTACAGTTGTATCAAGTCCTAGTAATGCAGGAACCTGAATTATGGTGTTTACCTCATAATTCAGATCCCTGACACTAAAAAAACCCAAGTCAGACACGACTTAGAGACTGAACAACAACAAAGTCCTCTAGGAAACCTTCTCTGATCGTACAACTGGAGGTTAGTTCCTATTTTCCTAAATGCTAATGTTCATTTTTTTAAGTGTCATATATATTGCACTTTAAGATCCTGTTTGTACATAGGCATTATTTTCTTCCGTGAGACTGGACGCTCCTAGAGATCGAGGACTGTTTTGTAAACTTCATTTTATCTCTATCATTGCCAGCTCAGTACATAGCACATAAGTGTCTCAAAATATTTGGTGATATATGGAGTAAGCAGAACCTGTTTTAATGTAGTAATGGTAATACACTGGTTTATTATCATTCTATACCTAATACCTAATAAAGTGCTAACACATTTTTTTTTTTAAGCTAAACTTAAAAGCTAGACATAGAAATAAATAACTGCCCCAATTTCACTTGAAACATAAGAATAATAGCTGGTCTTTATTGAGCACTTATTATGTGTCAGGCACTATTCTGCACCCTTTATGTTTATAAGTTTATGTAATACAAAACAGCCAGTTTACAGATAACGGGAGATATATTTCCAGGTGAGACAAGGTGTTGGACCTTAAGCAAAGCTGAGGTGATGTACAGTAAATAAGGCATATTCTCTCCTTTCAATGAGCTTACCACCTTATATGGAAAGAAGGGAAGGGATCTAACGCCAAGAGTGAGGGTTTGAAAATCCTTGTGGCAGAGCCTTTAACCACCAAGGAGGAAGAGGTGGGGGATGAGTGTGGGAGACCTGAGGGGTGCACTTAAGAGAAGGGAGTGGAAGCAAATTCACCTCTCAGAAGCTTGGAGAGGAGTGATGACCCTTCTGATGGCTGCTGGTTGGGGGGAGTCCCTTGCATCTTAGTTTGGTATAGGCTCAGAACCTGACACATTAGTTCAGAATAAGTAAAAAACCAACAAGACACACATTCAGAGGAAGGCTGATTTCTTCATCCTGGCAGGATGCCTGAGGGCTTCTTGGAGGAGGTGTGCAAGCAGATAATGAGGACACAAATGGAAGGAGATTTCCATAACTGTCAGTCCCTCAGCTCCCAAAGCTACCAAAAGGCCCATCTCTTCTCCCCGTCCCCCTCCTCCACTTCATCTGGAACAGGCCTGTTTCCAAAAGAGGACTAGCTCAGCCTAGCCCTCCTTTCCTCTGACACAGTCCTCCAGCTGCTGGTTGCCCTTTCAAGCACGCAGGCACATGTGTGAACTTTTCACCAGGGCTCAACCTGGTGCTTTTGCAGGGAAGAACCTGCATCACGGTGCTTGGTCAAACAAGGGACCCCTTTAAGGGAATCCATTCCTTCTCTACTTCTCTACTCAGGGACAGCCCTGAGCCTATACCAAACTAAGATGCAAGAGACTCCCCCCAACCAGCAGCCATCAGAAGGGTCATCACTCCTCTCCAAGCTTCTGAGAGCTGAATTTGCTTCCACTCCCTTCTTTTAAGTGCACCCCTCAGGTCTCCCACACTCATCCCCCACCTCTTCCTCCTTGGTGGTTAAGGCTCTGCAACAAGAATTTTCAAACCCTCACTCTTGGCATCTGTGTGACCTTGGGCAAGTAACTGAACCAACATCAGTAAATGAAACAATGTCAGTTCCAGCTTTCTTATCCCTAACATGGGGTTTATAAGAAAAACTCACTCTCAGAATTGTTGTGCATCAGAACAAAAGAGTGCAAAGAAAGCATTTTACACAGAACCTGACACATAATAAGTGAATAAGAAATAGCAGCTATAATCATCTTCACAGGGATGATGACAATGGTTGCAGTGATGGGGATGGTGGTGATGTTGGTGGCAGTATAAACTTGGGCTTGAATGGCGCAGAAATACCCTCTCTATTCTCTCCCCCCACCGCCACCCACAAGTCTGGGACCAGGCCACACGGGTTGAGATACATGCGTCATCCAGCTGTGGGGTGAATGTAAGATCTTCAGGCTGCAGGCTTTGGGACTGAAAGGTGGTGATGTCCTAGCCCACCTGGCCGGTCACGGGGTGATGCTGATTATTTGATTAAGGATGTCCAACAATCAAAGACCCTCACCTCCTTCACACCCATTCTCCAGGTCTGAAAACAGCTAAGAAATGAAAGAACACAGTAGCTCGCCCGCTGCAACACTCGCCCAGGGAGCCAGGAGAGCGTCCACTTTGCCCCTGCCTCAGTTCCCCAACTCTCCTCCCGGTGCAGGCAAGCCACTGCTGCGCTTGGTGGTGGAGATAACAGGTTAGCAAACCGGGCCAGGGGAAAATCTCTGCGCTTCCCCGAGCTAACCCAAGCCCCTCTTCGCAACGCAGGTGGGCAAACAACCCACAGCCTCTCAACAACTTGGTGTATTTCACCATCACTGGGCACACGGCCTCAACATCGCCCCTATGCCGCGTTCGCAGAAGAAAAGCGGGAAATCGGAAGGGGGGTGGGGGGAGGCTTCTCAGGCCGGTTCCCTTTTCTGGGGGCGCCTCCAGGAGGCGCGGCCCGACTTACCTTGTCTGACGGCTTTGAAGGTGACGGCCTCCTTGCAGCTGTCGATGACTCCCAGTACGTCATAGCGGGGCAAGCCGGACACCCGGATCCCCTGCACCTCCAGTAGCAACTCGCCCTCGCCCAGCCGAGGGCCCTCGCCGCCGCCGGGAAGCCCCGCCGCTTCGGTAGCCGTCACCGCTCCGACATACGGAAACTCTCCGTTCTCCGCGCCCCCCAGCACCGTCACCCCCAGCTGTCCCTGGGGTCCCCGTTTTACAGTGCATTCGTGAACCCTGCTAGCCCAGTGGTTCTTCTTCTGGATCACTTTCGACATGATGAGCTACACCCCTCCTACCCCCGCCAAAAAAAATAATGATAAAATGAGAGACAGGTGCCCCCCACAGCACAAGCCCCCAAGCCCCTGCTGGTTCATGGGAGAGACATCTCCCCCCAAACAACGCAGCGGGAGAGAGAAACTTGGCAGCCTCGCTCCCTTGCACACACTCGCTCACTCAAGCCATCATAAAACAAACTTTCTGGGCTTCCCCGCGAGCCCTGCACAGGCGCCCGCGAGCTTTGTTTGCATTCCGGTGCTTCTCGGTCCACGTTCCGGCGCCCGACCGTGCTCTCTGGGACCAGAGTCCACTCTGCGCCGCTTGGATTATTTTTTTTCCTTCCTTTCTTTCTTGGCTTTTAGAAATGCGGTGCCTCCTCTTTGCCTCCCGCCTGGGTCGCCTTTCCTCGCTGGCGGGCAGTTTCTGAGGATGAGGGAAGCCCTTCCAGGCAGTTGCTGGGAGCCCTGGAGACGCGGTAGCTGAGCGGGGGCGGGGGGGACAGGAGGGAAGTGCCTGCGTCCCCTTTAAGCAGATACAAAGGCTCGGCTTGTTTTGTTACAGTTCATTCTATTCCGCGCCGCCGAGCGCAGCGGCCGGCAAGAGGAGACGCGCGCGCATGCGCCCCGCGACCGCCTGCCGGCCGGCCCGCCCCACCCCGCCTTCCCGAAGTGAGAGATTCCAATGTGCTTCCCGTTGGGTCCTAAGTCCGACCTTCCCAGGATCAGCCACTTTTCTCCCCCTTCACACACCCTTCTCATTCCTACTTTTATTTCAGTGCTCACGACTCTGCATAGCCCTTCGGGGGTCTGGGAGACGAACAAGTGTTTTAGTCCAACTGTATGCAACTTAAAAACATGGGCAATCTGCTTGGGTATTTTAAAACCATTTCAAACAGGTGGGGGTTGGGAAGGTTCACACTCACCCTCGCGCTCACACTCACGCACACACGCACGCACACACGCCGGCCTAAGCTTCCTTACCGCCCTCGGCCAGTGGCTGGCCACGCTGTCGGTCACCCAGCCCACCCCCGCCGCAATTCCCTCTAATACCCTGAACCCAACCCAGAGGAGTGCGCCTGCCCGGCTTCCCCCCAACCTGCACTGTGAGGGCGGGTTCTGGTCTTGGAGTAGGGTGTGCTCCAGCCTCTGCGACCCTGGGGCGGGGGTGGGAGGGGAGGGGCCGTGGTGGTCCCCCAAATGGGGTCCGTCACACGCTCACACACGTATACACACACTTATCTGCATCCTTAAACTTTAGGGCCAACTTTTCTGGACGCAGATAAAGTATAAGGCGAGGGAAAGAAGCCAAAAAGCAAGAGAGGCTTGGGGTCTTCAACCGAAAAGGGTCTAGCTCTTTAAAACTCCCTTGCGGCCAGAGACCTCTGGAACCAGGCGTCTGTCCTGGACTCAAGTTCCCGGCTAAGCTGGGCAGCCTTTGGACCCGCCCCGGGGTCAGGAGATAAGGATCTCTCCTGGGTCTGGGATCTGCACCCAAGTCCAGGCGCCCGCGGGGGCGTGGGCGCGGCAGCCACCTCTCGGAATTCACAGCCGGGAGTTGCTGCTGCCTCGGGCGCCGCCCGAGGGCGGGGGTAGCGCCAGCTCATGTCCCTGCTAGGTTTCGGAACGTGCTCGGGGGCTGCGGACGGAAAGAATATCCTGCACCGGCAAGGTTACCCTCCCCAAATACTCCCCAATCGGCCTGGGTGATAGTCTCCTAAACATTCTCTTTTCCTCAGTAATTTATAACTTATTTATCCATCTTGGGTCACAAGAGAGATTTCAAGTGCTAAATAAGGGAAGTGAGTGTAAAGGACTCCGAAAGGACGGGGTGCCGCAGAGGTCACGGTTGAGAGCCAGGCTCTGAGGTTTAGGTTCTCACCGGTCCAGTGTGATCTTGACCAAGCGCTGGGACCCCTCAGAGCCTGAGTTTCTTAAGTAAGTGTAACAATACCTGACAAGATTCTTGGGAGTATTACGGGGAGGACACTTGTAAAGTGATATATAATAAAAGCTTACTAGTAGTAGTACTAGTAGTAGTTTGAAATTTTAGGAATCATTTGCGGTTTCCAGTTACATGGTAATTCCTCCTCTTCTCGCTAAAACTTAAAATATATAGGCAGGCATACATTTAAATATTTTAAAACACTGCTTATAGGGCACTTTTCTAAGCCAATAAAAATAAGAGAAGGTTGCTACTTCTCTCTTGAGATAGGGCGGGGGTGGGAGGGGAGGGGCCGTGGTGGTCCCCCAAATGGGGTCCGTCACACGCTCACACACGTATACACACACTTATCTGCATCCTTAAACTTTAGGGCCAACTTTTCTGGACGCAGATAAAGTATAAGGCGAGGGAAAGAAGCCAAAAAGCAAGAGAGGCTTGGGGTCTTCAACCGAAAAGGGTCTAGCTCTTTAAAACTCCCTTGCGGCCAGAGACCTCTGGAACCAGGCGTCTGTCCTGGACTCAAGTTCCTGGCTAAGCTGGGCAGCCTTTGGACCCGCCCCGGGGTCAGGAGATAAGGATCTCTCCTGGGTCTGGGATCTGCACCCAAGTCCAGGCGCCCGCGGGGGCGTGGGCGCGGCAGCCACCTCTCGGAATTCACAGCCGGGAGTTGCTGCTGCCTCGGGCGCCGCCCGAGGGCGGGGGTAGCGCCAGCTCATGTCCCTGCTAGGTTTCGGAACGTGCTCGGGGGCTGCGGACGGAAAGAATATCCTGCACCGGCAAGGTTACCCTCCCCAAATACTCCCCAATCGGCCTGGGTGATAGTCTCCTAAACATTCTCTTTTCCTCAGTAATTTATAACTTATTTATCCATCTTGGGTCACAAGAGAGATTTCAAGTGCTAAATAAGGGAAGTGAGTGTAAAGGACTCCGAAAGGACGGGGTGCCGCAGAGGTCACGGTTGAGAGCCAGGCTCTGAGGTTTAGGTTCTCACCGGTCCAGTGTGATCTTGACCAAGCGCTGGGACCCCTCAGAGCCTGAGTTTCTTAAGTAAGTGTAACAATACCTGACAAGATTCTTGGGAGTATTACGGGGAGGACACTTGTAAAGTGATATATAATAAAAGCTTACTAGTAGTAGTACTAGTAGTAGTTTGAAATTTTAGGAATCATTTGCGGTTTCCAGTTACATGGTAATTCCTCCTCTTCTCGCTAAAACTTAAAATATATAGGCAGGCATACATTTAAATATTTTAAAACACTGCTTATAGGGCACTTTTCTAAGCCAATAAAAATAAGAGAAGGTTGCTACTTCTCTCTTGAGATATCCAAAACTGAAAAATCCTATTGCCTTCTAATATTTGTAAAAGAAGGAAGTGACCAGTTTTCCATGGCTCCTCTTGATAAGGGAAACCATCTTCAGCCTCTTTTCTCAGAAGATATCCATTTGTCTCCAGCTTGACTGGATCAAAATGAATGAGGAATTAAAAAGCTTCAGCCCCAAAACCAAATAAAGATCCAGCCAGTCAGAATCTTAAGGATAGGTTCTATCATCTGGATGTTTAAGGTTGCCTTTACATGCATAGTGCTAGTACACAACACTGAGGACCCCAAGTCTATCATCTTGATTCCTGAGCTCACAGACACTTTTAGGGTAAGAATCTATGTCCACATCTTCTTGGACAGCATATACTCCAGGAAGGTAGTGGATTTTGGCAGTTTGGTTTACTGATGTAGTCCCAGTTCTTAGAACAGTATCTGGTACCTTGTTAATGTTCAAGTATTCAGTACTCTTCCCAAATGCACATTTTTGCATACCACCTTAAGAGTGAAATCACAGATTTCCCTACAGATCATTGGTAAGCTTGACCTATATTTCCCACTTCCCACACTCCATATTTTATAACTGTGGGTGCCTACTTGCAAGGAATTCTCCCACTTCCCTCTAATCAGCGGTCACCTACCTAGAGGAGTCCGAACAATAGAAAAGATCAAGTGGTTGGCAGTTCCTCCCACTGGCAGCAGCATCATTTCCCCTCTCCAGGGTTCCACATGACCCTGAAGCAGAGAAGAGGAATGGACTTGGAATTTAGCCTACTTCAGACTCTAGGTGTGGAATAGCACCCCCAAAAAGAAGGGAAAAGTGAGGGCACAGCAGGGTAGAGAGAGGTATAGAGAGACATATTAAAATCCAGGAATTTAAAAAAAAGTAATTTGAACTTTCAAAACAGCTAAGACTGCCAATTTCCAGACATTAAGTTTATGATGTTCCCAAACTCTTTGTCTCTCCTCTGAACCTTTCTGTTTGTTCTATTTCTCCTGGTTCAGTTCCTGTGTCCCAGATTGGAAGGAGCTTCGGGGCAGAAATCATATTTATTCTACCCAAACTTTGAATCCTCAGCACCTAAACCCATGCCTCGAGGTGAGTGTGCACATACACACTTGATGAATGAATGTGTGAATGCATGGGTGAAGTGTGACCTTAAACTATGTAGTATGTGACCTTTAGCATGAAACCCATTTAGATTCCCTGGCCTTTCAGTGGTTAGTTAGGACTACACATTTCTGTTGCAGGGGGCGTGAGTTCCCCGTGGCATGGCCAAAAAATTAAGTAAGTAAAATTTAAAAAAAAAACCATGAAACCCATTTAGATTTTGTGGTTAAAACTGATATTTATAGATTGTTTTCTTAAGAGTTTATAGCTATCTTGAAGTAGATTTTTCTTGAATATATATAAAGAACCCTGTGTTCTAGCTTCCCTCACTTACATTATGACTTTGACAATACATTCTAGTGGGGGAAATAATGCCATAAAATACCTAACTTTGAGGTTTACCATGTGTGCCAGGATAGTTATGTGCATTTTATTTAATCACTATAACAATTGTGTGAGGTAGGTATGGCCTTGATTTTGTATGAGTGACTTTGATTTTAGAGGAAAGTAAAGCTAGATAAGTAAAGAAATTTGCTCAAGAGCCTGGAAATGATAGAGGTAGGAGGTGAATGCAGGGGCCTGAACCAAAGCCCACAGTCAGAACTACAGCCCTATGGGAGGGGTAGGATGTGGCCATCCACCATCTAGCATATTTGGGTACCAGCAGATTTTGGCTCCAGTATCCACCACATAGTGTGTGCATACCAGTTAGGACACTCTCCTATCTCTTCCTTTTAAACTGAAAGAATACAGTTTCCACTCTGGAATCCAATCGGCAATCTTCCTCCTGTGGGTTCTGAAGATCAAATAATTTACTGGAATGTAAAGAGGATTAATTTGCAAACATTTCTGAAGTGTCTAGAGATCTATGGGCTCTGGTACAGGTGACATGCCAATATACTGTTACTGCAGAAGCAGTTCAACAATGAAATCTTAATAAACGTGATTAAGAAGTAAACTGTGACATAATAAACTGCAAAAACGATGGTCTTGTTTTCCTATAGCTAGTTCCACTCAAAGGAAGAAGAAAATCCACAAATGTAAAATTGTGCATTTCTTTCTTCCAAAGACATTTCTTTTCGAAGGTTTCTAGTTGTGAGTAAAGAAAGCATTTCTGCAGTCTAAAGTGGTAACTTACCTCCTTTTTCTGAAAATGTGAAGACAGGAGATAAGTTGGTTGACTGTGAGGCAAAAGAGGACATATAAATTGGTTATCTTTTAGTTTCTGAAGAATGTCATCAAGAAGCATATATTATAGATATCAAGGTAAATGCTTCATATTCAATAAGGTAACTGACTCCAAACTGGTAATTTAGAGCAGATCAACAAAGAAAGTTAAAACCCTTCTTTCAGATAGAGGGAAACAGATAGTGAGGACCATTTTCTGAGTCATCTCCTGGAGGCACTTTTACGATTCACTTGATAACATGTTCTTTTCCTCACAGGGAGGCAGACAGGTTTTTTCTGACCACAGTACCCCTCTAGTCCTTTCAGCTAGGGAAGAAAAAATGAAATGTTAATTCTCATGATCTTCCAAGCAATCACATGTGAACTATTATTTTCGTATCCTACAGGAAGGACTCCAGGAAGAGAGTTTAATCCTGGCAAATGTTCTGGTTCACTTCCATGGGAAAAAATTAATACTGGTAACTAGAAGATTTGAAATTTCAACGTTGGCTGTAAGGAACCAAGAGAAACCCAAGAATTTATTATGGGAATCTCTCCTAAAATTTCCCAAATATTCAGCTATCCTGTAGCATATCATCCTGCATAATTCCACTGAAACTATACCTAGTGACAGTAAATTTCCTTATGAACAGGATATTTGCAATTTTCTTCATAATAGATATTTGTATCTCTTTTATCTCCCACCAACTCTATGAAAATATAGTAATTGGAACATGGTAGATGTTTAAATAATAATTTGATTAGTGAAGGTGTTCATTCTGTGTATGTCTTATTATATATTTTAACAATTTTTATTGCACTGAAGCAGAACTGAATGAAAGAAGAGGAAATTACACATTGAAATCAAGGATGCAATACGGGCATTTTAAAAAATACCCCATAGTATAAATTATTAATGAACAACTTTAAAAATAGATAAATAAAAAGGCAGAATTAAATCATTTAAGATTGTATTATCTGCTTTTATATTTGGGTTTATTCCTCCTGGACTTTGGCCAATACAAACATACACATTGACACAATCTACTTTCTTTAGTTGTCTCTCTCCTCATTTAGGATTTATAGTTAGTTTATGGAATAAAATAATCCTTTATACCTTTTACTGTGTGTGTGTGTTTGTGTGCTCAGTTGCTCAGTCGTGTCCAACTCTTTGAGACCCCATGGACTGCAGCCCACCAGTCTACATCTCTGTCCATGGGATTTCCCAGGCAAGAATACTGGAGTGGGTTGCCATGTCCTCCAGGAGATCCTCCCAACCCAGGGACTGAATCTGCATCTTCTGCATTGGCAGGTGAATTCTTTACCACCGTGCCACCTGGTAAGCCCCTTATCTTTTATTACTCACCAATATATCCTCAATTTTCTATTTGTTAAATATAAACCTATATCTAGCACTTTTATCAGCTCAATAATATTCCATTCTTTAAATGTTCCAAAATTTATTAAAACAATGCCCTATTCATGATCATTTAAAATTCTGCATGAGACTAAAGTAATTATTTGTATTAGGATGTTTTGGTTGCCAGGGACAGAAACTTAGTTGAACTAACTTAGGAATAAAAAGAAATGTATTAATCCATTATAACTGGCAAGACTAGAGATGAAACTAGTTTTCAGCAAGCCTAGATTAAGAGGCTCAATCAATGAGCCTCCCTCCATCTCTTGGTTCTTTTTTCCTTAGTTGCCCTCATCCTTTCATACTACATATGAATTGACCTTCTTCCAAAATCCAAGAAAGACAACCATGTGCATCTAGGTTTAGTAATCCCAAAAGAAAGATTTTCACTAACAGATGGGAAAAGCAATAAGAGAAATTTCATTCTGTATTAAAGCTTTCAGTTTCAATTGTGGAGAGTTTGTGTACTTTTCACCAGCTTTGAGAATAAACACAAGTAAGTCACAAACATGATTGGCTACCTGATCAAGCCTGGCAGTGTATGTATAGACTTGAGACTCAGGGAAAGGTCATTAAGGTACGTTTCTCTACAAGCTCCTATCGTGGTTGCCTCTTACGCAGTTAACTAAGAGTTCCAAGAATATAAATACAGTGGGAGTTTGATTTCAATCAAAGCTGCAGTGGTTGGCCCACACATTGGTAGCTATTTTGAATAAACTCTGAAGCTGGCAGTAGAGCAGGATTGTACCCTTTACAAAGGAAGCCAGTCAAGTGTTATACTTATTTAATACAGATGGTTTGTTAAACTATTTACATAACATCAATTTCAAATATTCTGAAATGAGTCTTAAGTTTTTTTGAAGCTAAACTAAAAAAGAGAAATTTAAATATTTTAAAATGATCCGTGACAGTTGATAGATTGTTAGATTGTTTTCATTCATTTGTTCCTTCAACAAATGCTGATTAAATACTTATTTTGTCAATTTGCACTAGACACTGATGGTATAGAACTAAAAGACTCACTAGGCTTTGTGGTTTTTTTTTGGCTGGAGGAAGGTTACCTCCTAATTGGATACACAGACAAAAAAATAAATAAAAATTCAACCGTGTTGGGTAAGTTCAATGACAAGGAGCTAGGGTCATCTTGGTAGACATCTCTTTAGGAAAATTATAATTGGCAAACATGGCTTCAGAAATTAAAGGTGCCATTTTTAGAAGAACTTCTTGCCTCCTCCACCTATAATTTATTTTAATAGTATTTTAATAAGTGAAAGAGAATGTCCAGTTTTATGATCACGTTATGATACTTGAAGATATGTTTTATGGAACCATTCACTGAGTTCCCAGATGGTTACAGTTTAATATAGTATGAATATGTGCTTCCATAAAGGACAACTCTGTCTTGCCACAAAGTGATCCAGCAAACGCTAGGTGGAGTTTTGGAAAATGATTCAGCAATCTGGAATCTGAGCAGCCTTGCTCCTTGAACTGTACTATCTTTGGAAAATTGTTTCCTATAAAATCTTGTAGCCAGATGAACGAGGACCCCCAAAGATGCAGTACTCACTTTCCAGATTTAGCGCATTCCTATAATTTTAAACTCATTTTTATGGACTGTTGCCCAGGTGAGGGGGGTTTAGCCAAGCCAGGAACAGTTATGAGCAACATCCCCCAGGAAGTCAGTTCCCAAATTTGGAGTGCTTGTATTCTGAACATTTCTGACAATACTGGCTGAGAAATTCAGCTTGCCTAAGTTTGGGTACCCCAAGGATTTTACATGCAGCAGAGAACTGCTGAATTAAGCTAAGTGTTGGAAGACATTGCAGTTTTAATTATTAAGTTAGCCCCCTGCTTTAGTGAATGCACAAGTTGGCATATGTTTGGGAATGTTTCTGTTTCCAAACTCACAGCAACTGCATTTTTAAAATGTTTGACCTTGATCTTGTGACCTTTCCTCTAGAATCCTGAGAGTCCTGGGAACACTCACAGCTGAGTGATGGGAGCAAAACTAGACAGCAATTCTCTTTTTCTTTTATTTACTTATTTGCTTAAATCTTAGGCTACTTTGTTTTAAACTAGACCCAACTTCCCTTTCAGTTATTAATTTTAAGTAAAATAAAGTAAAAATTAAATCAAAAAATAATAATAATAATAAAATAAATAAAAGTAAAAAAAAAAGTAAATGCATTATCTCATAAAAAGTAATATGTTTCTTGAGAAATTTAAACATGTTTGTTCATAATTTAAAATAAAAGAGTTGTTTAATACATTTTTAAAATAAAAATAAATAAATAAATCTATCCTCTTGGTATGACTTTACACTTTGAATTGATACCACTAAAGCCTAAAACTAGTAAAGCTATGTGACCCACCTGCTAAGGCAAGCTGGCATTTTGACACTGCTCACCAGAGAGCTGAGACTGTTCTCTAGATTAATGTTTTCAAATTCTATGATTGCTGTTCAGAATAAGAAACATCACATAAACATATATAAACACACACATATATATATGATTGAAACAAAAATTTCAGGAAACCATATTTATCCTCTCTGCATATGATGTACTATGCCTTGGGTTATGGCCCACAGCCGTATTTCTTAACCTTTCCCTGTATTACCTACAAGCTAAGAATGGTTTTATGTTTTTCAGTGGTTAAAAAGCAAACAAACAAATTATAATGAGACACATTTATAATATGTCGTGCTTTTCTGAGCCTTTATATTTATTGGCTTGTTAAATCTTTAGTGGTTAACATATTTTGAGGGAGTGCTCAGTGTGCAGGATGCTTTGGTAAGTGCTTTCAATGATGCTTCCCAGGTAGCTCTAATGGTGAAGAATCTGCCTGCAATGAGGGGGACCTGGGTTCGATCCCTGGGTTGGGAACATCCCCTGGAGAAGGGCATGACAACCCACTCCAATATTCTTGCCTGGAGAATTGCATGGACAGAGAGCCTGGCAAGCTAGTCCATGGAGTCACAAAGAGTCGGACATAACTAAGCAACCAACATTTTCTCTTTCACTCTATGAGGCAGGAGATATTAGTAGTCACACTTAATAGATGACAAAACAGAGGCTATATCACTTGCACAGGATTACACACCTGGGAAGTGATAATTAGGATTTAATCCTAGGTTTCTCTGCTTCCAAACTTTTGGTTCTTAATACTATTGATGTTTTCAGCTTCTTGATCATAGCTTGACACATAATATGGACCCAATGTATATTTGAAGAATGAGTGAATACATGTATGAATGAATGAAGGATCCAGAGATAGACTGATGGTATCCCATAGACCCTGACCAACTATGAGAACACAGATAAATTAGGTGATTGCTTGGTGCTTTAAAAAGCAACCAACCAACCAACCAAAGTAAGTCGCTCATTTATTAAGTGCTAAATACTTCATGTGGGCTTTCCTGGTGGCTCAACAGTAAAGAAACGCACCTGCATTGAAGGAGATGCAGGAAACTCAGGTTCAATCCCTGGGTCAGAAAGATCACCTGGAAAAGGAAACGGTAATCTATTGCAATATTCTTGCCTGGAAAATCCCATGGACAGAGGAGCCTGGCGGGCTACAGTCACAAGAGTCTGAAATGACTTAGCAATTAAACCACCACCACCACCACCAACTACTTTATGTAATTACTTTCAATATCTTTACTCAATTAACCCTCATAAGGGCACTATGAGGTAGATGCTAACCCTAACCCTAACCCTAACCCTAACCCTAACCCTAACCCTAACCCTAACCCTAACCCTAAGGAAGGACTGAGGTCCAGAGAGGTTAAGTACATTGCCTAAGATGATACAACCAGTGTAGTTAGATCTGGTGTGACTAAGACAGATGATCTTCTTAATTACTATGCTGTGTACTTCCATTTGTTAATTTCTAATATCAGTGTAATACCTACCCCTATAATTTTGTAACCAAAATAGACAATGTATCAGAACCTTCATTAATAACTATAATATTTTCCAGTGACATATTTCTCTACCAAAAAGTTAAAAACTCAAGGTGGAAGAAGTAGAGGAAGCAAAGAAATGCCTTCCAGTGCATTTGATATGGAAATTGTTATTAAAATGTTGTATTATATTTTTTGCAAATGTTCTATAAATCTAAAATTATTCTAGAATAATTTTTTTAAGAACACGATGAAGCACATGAAAAAATGTTTAATTTCATTAGTCATTAAAGAAATGCAAACCAAAACCCCAGTGAGATACTACTATACCTCCACTAGGATGGGTACACATTTTTTTTAATGGAAGATAACAAGTGTTGGTGCAGATGCAAAGAAATTAGAACACTTATGCATTTTTGCTGGAACTATAAAATGATGCATACGCTGTAAAACAGTTTGATGGCTCTTCAATAAGCTAAATGTTGAATTACTGTATCACCCAGCAATTAAATTCTTAGGTGTGTATCTATATATGCAAAAGGATTGAACACAGACGTACAAACAAAAACTTGTATGTGGATGTTCATAGCGGCAGTTGTCACAATAGCCAAAGATGGGAATAACCCAAAAATCTATCAAAAATTATGTTAAAGAAAATGTAGCTTTCCATACACTAGAACAGTATTAAGCTGTAAAAAGGAACAAAGGACTGACATATGCTATAAAGCAAAAGAACCCTGAAAACATGATATTAAGTGAAAGAAGTCATATACAAATGACCATATAATGTGTGATTCCATTCATGTGAAATGTCCAGAACAGGCAAATCCATAGAGATAAGATATAAATTGGTGGTTATCAGAATTGTGGGGAGGCAGAAGGGGGAGTGCTAGTTAATGATGATGGGATTTTCTTCTGGGATGATGAAAATGTTCTGGAACTAAACAATGGTGATAGCTGCACAGTACTTTGAATGTACTAAATGCTACTGAATTGTACACTTTAAAGTGGATAAGATAGGGAATTCCCTGGCAGTCCAGTAGTTGGGCTTGGCACTTTCATGCAGTGGCCCAGGTTTAATCCCTGGTCCCAAAAGCCATGTGTCAATAAAAATAATAATAAAACTAAAATAGCAAACTTTATGTTCAGTGAATTTTACCTCAATTTAAAAGCTCACTGGGATACCATTTTTTAAAGGTAGTATACTGAAAGAATGTGCTGGGAGATACGATACAACTTAAAAAGGAAAAAAATTAAATATTACATGAAATACCAACGTTCAGTACAGCATCTTGATTTAGAGTGTGGACTTTCAAAACTGGCAGCTCTAGAATCAAAGCCCTGTGCTCTCACATAATGACTAGTTATCCTTAGGCAAGTTTTATAACCTGTCTGAGACTCAGAGTCCTCATTCGTCAACTGTGTGTCATTGCTACTGGTTATGCTGCTGCTGCTGCTAAGTCGCTTCAGTCGTGTCCGACTCTGTGCGACCCCACAGATGGCAGCCTACTGGGCTCCGCCATCCCTGGGATTCTCCAGGCAAGAACACTGGAGTGGGTTGCCATTTCCTTCTCCGCTACTGGTTATAATGAAATACTTTTTATATAAGTTGTCACCTAGCCTAAGAATAATGATGATAATTAATATATGCTTTGGTTTTTTTTCACCTTTGTATATATGTGAATTGAGTGTTACTAGTCTTCCTAATGATAATTTCATTAAAAGGAAAGTGATCTGGGTTTGGGGAGATAACAATCATAGTTTTATCACCATATGTGACTTTTTACATCCCAGGAAAAGTATCCTATGAACAGATCTTTAAAATAGCATTGAAAGGAGTCCAGCAATTCACCGTAATGATTATGTGAGGTTATATTGAAATTTAGGCTAAATTGCTATTACTAAAATTTCTAGGCTGCTTCCAACTGTTTCTACAAAAGAATAGTCATGGAATCTGGGAATTGATAGGAAAGACTTTATTAGGAAAAAAAGATACCTACGTTTCCTTCCCTTCCCCTTGAGGATAACTAAGCTGTCACCGTGAATATCAAGACCGCTATTTCTTTGTGAATTTGCGTATGGCATCCTCCCAGGTAATTGATGGAGCAAATCCTGACATAGCTCAGGAAGAAACCATGTAGCTCCTTTAGTGTCATTAGTAACTGAAAGGCCAGATTTAAAGAGGTAGAGGAAATTCATCTCCCAAAGATTCAGACATAGCACTCTCTGCTCTACACTGTACACCATTCTTCCAGCCACACAACTCAGCCTTTCTAAAGTAAGAAAAAGAAACTTCTAGAACCCTGCCCTCTAACCCCTGTTCCTCATCCTCTTGGGCTCTCCTGGGAGTTGAGGAATGCGGGGAGAAAAATAGCTGCAGGGTTTGGCTTCCACTTGGTCAACCCTGACACTAACTGCTCTATGGGAGATTTTCGATCTCCATTCTTGGCAAGAAACTACAGGCCAACAAAACTGCCAACTGAGAGACTATGTGAAGAGCAGGGAGCTGGGTCTGATGGGTATCTGGGGAGGGAAAGGTTTAGCAGTTTCCATGCCTGTTCAAACATTCTAGTCTTACCAACAAATATAATAAAGTCTAACTGACGTTTGACCTGCAGGCATACCTCAGTTTCCTGCATTTCGCAGATATTGTATTAATATTTTTATAAATTGAAGGTTTGGGGCAATCCCACCTCAAGCAAATCTACTGGTTCCATTTTTCCAGCAACATTTGCTCACTCCTGGTCTCTGTGTCACATTTTGGTAATGCTTACAGTATTTCAATTTTTTCATTAATGTATCTGTTATGGTGATGTGTGATCAGTGATCTTTGATGTTACTATTTTAATTGTTTTCCAGCACCACAAACTGTGCCTGTGTAAGGACATAGTTAACTTATCTGACAAATGCTGTGTGTGTTCCAACTGCTCCACAACGGACCGTTCCCCCGGCCCCGTCTCGACCCCTCTCCTCCTGCTGTCCTATTCCCTGAGACACAACGATATTGACATTAGGCCAATTAATAAACCTAAAATGGCCTCTAAGTTTTCAAGTGAAAGGAAGAGTCTCATGTCTCTAATGTTAATTAAAAACTAGAAATGATGAAGCTTAGTGAGGCAGGAATGTCAAAAGCCTAGACAGGCCAAAAGTCAGGCCTCTTGCACCAGTTAGCCAAGTTGTGAACGCAGAGGAAAAAGTTCTTGGAGAAAATTACAAGTGCTGCTCCAGTGAACCCAGAAATGATAAGAAAGTGCAACAGCCTTACTGCTGATATGGAGAACATATTAGTGGTCTGGATAGAAGATCAAACCAGCCAGAACATTCCCTTAAGCCAAAGCCTAATCCAGAGTCAGTTCCTAACTCTCTTCTATTCCATGAAGACTGAGAGAGGTAAGCAAGCTGCAGAACAAGAATTTAAAGCTATCAGAGGTTCGTTCATGAGGCTTAAGGAAAGAAACCATATCTGTAACATAAAAGTGCAAACAGAAGCAGCAAGTGCTGACGTAGAAGCTGCAGCAAGGTATACAAAATATTTTGCTAAGATAATTTATGAAGGTGACTATCCTGAGATTTTCAATGTACATAAAACAATGTTCTTTTGAAAGAAGATGTCCTCCTTCATAGCTAGAGAGGTAGCTAGAGTGGAGAAGTTGACACCTAGCTTCAGAACTTCAAAGGACTGGCTGATTCTCTTATGAGGGGTTATTGCAGCTGGTCATTTGCAGTTGAAGCCAATGCTCGGTTACCATTCTGAGAATCTTAGGGCCCTTATGAATTATGCTTAATCTACTCTGCCTATGTGTTGTCAATGGAACAACAAAACCTGGATGACAGACAGCACATCTGTTTACAACATGGTTAACTGAATATTTTAAGCCCACTGTTGAGAACTACTCCTCAGGGGAAAAAAAACTCCTTGTAAAATATTACTGTTCACTGGGTTTTTCTGGGGGCTCAGTGGTAAAGAATCCTCCCGCCAATGCAGGAGACATGAGTTCAATTCCTGGTCCAGGAAGATCCCACATACCGTGAAGCAATTAAATTCATGTCCCACAACTGTTGAGCCTGTGCTCTCAAGCCCAGGAACCTCAACTCCTGAGACCACATGCTATAACTACTGAAGCCCCCACACCCTAGACCGTGTGCTCCCCAATAAGACAAACCACGGCAATGAGAAGTCTGTACACAACACCTACAGAGTAGCCCCCACTCATCGCAACTAGAGAAAAGACCACACAGCAATGAAGATCCAGCACAGCCAAAAATTAATAAATAAATTATTTTTAAAAATAAATATTACCGCCGCTCAGTGACAGTGCATCTTGTCATCTAACCACTCTGACGGAGATGTACAATGAGATTAATGTTTTCATGCCTGCTAGCAACATTATCCATTCTGCAGCTTGTGGATCAAGGGGTCGTTTACTTTCAAGTCTTATTATTAAGAAATATATTTCCTAAGGCTATAGCTTCCACAGACAGTGATTCTTCTGATGAATCTAGGCAAAAGAAATTGAATATCTTCTGGAAAGGATTCACCATTTTAGATGCTGTGAAGAATATTCACGATTCATAGGAAGAGGTCAAAATGTCAATATTAATGGGAGTTTGGAAGAAGTCAATTCCAACCCTCCTATATAACTTTGTTATATATATATAACTATATAAATTTCAAGACTTCAGTGAATAAAGTAACCACAGCTATGGTAGAAATAGCAAGAGAACTAGAATTAGAAGTGGAGCCTGAAGATGTGGCTAAATTGCTGCAATCTCAGAATAAAACATGAACAAATGAGGAGTTGCTTCTTGTGGACGACCAAAGAAAAGTTTCTTGAGATCACTATTTCCTTTATCTCCTGGAGGAGATAAAGATTATTGAAATGACAACAGAGGATTTAAAATATGACATAAGCTTAGTTGATAAAGGAGCAGCAGGGTTTGAAATGGTTGACTCCAATTTGAAAGAAGTCCTAGTATGGGTAATGCTATCAAATTGCATGCTAAAGAGAAACAATTTGTGAAAGGAAGAGTCAATTGGTGTGGCAAACTTCATTGATATCTTAAGAAATGGACTTCCCTGGTAGTCCAGTGGTTAAAAATTCACCTGTCAATGAAGGAAACATGGGTTGAATCCCTGGTTCAGGAAGATTCCCCTTGCCTCAGGGCAACTAAGCCCCAGTGCCACAACTACTGAAGCCCGCCCTCCTCACAAGAGAAGCCACGGAGGTGAGAAGACTGTGAACCACAACCACAAACCACAACGAGGAAGTAGCCCCTGCTCACTGCAACTAGAGAAAGCCTTAGCTGCAACAAAGAACCAGCACAGCCCCAAATAAGATAAACAAATTAAATTACATATGTATATATTTAAAGAAAGTAATAAATTGCCACAGCCAAGAAACGAAGATCCTGCCTGTTTGCTATGTTTCCTTCCCACACCCGTGCAAAAGAAAAATAGAAAAGATACCTGATCAAGTCTGAACACGGGGTTCCCTTAGGAATAGTAGGGTGAACTGAGGGGAAAGGAGGCTGCCCTCAGGATCATCCCTGTGTCAAATGGGATCTTTCCATTGAGGTAAGAGAGCTGCAGATGACTCCCAATTGCATTGCGCCAGCCCCAGTCTCGAGGGATCTGTTGTGGAGCGCAGGCTCCAGAGTTCAAGGGCACAGTAGCTGCACACGCATGGGCTTCTCTCCAGTTGTGGTACATGCCGGTTTCAGAGCATATGTGGGCTCTGTAGCTGTGGTGTGAGGGCTCAGTTGCCCTGCAGCGTGTGGGCTTTTAGTTCCCCAACCAGGGATGGAGCCCCATGTCCCCTGCATTGGAAGGCAGATTCTTAACCATCGGACAAGCTGAGAAGTCCCAAGAGCAGGGGCTTTATCTGTGGACTGGCTGGCTGACTGGCTAACAGCTCCAGCAGTCTCACAACCAGCTGACAGCCTCAGTGGTAACAGGCAACTAGAGTTTTGTGAGTAGACTATGCCAAATTCTGGGTTTAGAACAGCACAGCAAATTCAGTAGTATTCAAAGCTGTGACTTCTGTTTCAAAATCATAGATAAAAGCCGACTGTGACCATGAAGATATCCTCCCACTGAGAAAGAGTCCAAGCGGCACTTTTCTCCCTTTGTCATACCAAGATGACATTCTCATCTTGACCTAGCCATAGTGCACTTCTAGTCTAGGATGAGTGCTTACTGCATAGTCTTGAATCAAACTGTCAGATGAGAAGACAATATTGTTCTTTTATTTCGAGAACGTGTGGTGTTATCTACTGCCCACCCAGTAGGTGAATTGCCAAGGCATTTCATCTGCGAGGAAAAAACAAACAAACAAAAGGTATAGCATGAGTCTAGGACCAAGTGCGAAGAGCTAGCCAACCCCTCCCTCACTTTTCCAAACTTGAAATCAACTTTCAGGGGAGAATTTCTTATCAGCCTCCACTCGTCGGTTCCTGCTTCCCAACAACTCTCATCTTGCATTTGAGGCCTCCTGTGGTACCAGGGAGGCTTCCGTGGCGACTCAGTGGTGAAGAACCTACCTGCCAATGCAGGCGGCATGAGGGTTGGATCCCTGGGTGGTGAAGATCCCCTGGAGAAGGGAAACCCATTCCAGCGTCCTTACCTGGAAAATTCCATAGACAGGAATTCTGGCAGGGCTATAGTCCGGGGGGTTGAAAAGAGTCAGACATGACTGAGCATGCAGGCATCCCATTACATCATGGTACCACGGAAGTGAATTCTGTCTTCCCAGGGGTAGGAGCAGGGAACCCAGGTGCGGCCCATTTGGCTCACCTGGCCACAATCACGGTCCCAGGCTCTGCACCTGTGAGCTAGGCTGGTTCCAGGCGTGAACCTCGGGCTCTGCACTTGGAATGCTGGGACAGAGGCTCCCCTAATGCTGGGCTGTGTGGTGGTGCTGCCAACCCCTGGCACAGCGGTGACATTTTTTGCCACTGATAGGGGGAGCCAGCCCGAGGCCAGTGCTAATTCAGAGGCCAGAGATGACAGAACTGAGTGGAAAGAGCAGCGGAGCCCCCATAACATAAATCAGATCGCAACTGAATCTGGCCCTGTTTCTGGACTCTTCCACAAAGTCTACATGTTCCGTTACTCAAACTGAAACTTCTGGATTCACTGGCCAAACATCCTAGGAGGTAAGGGTGACAGAAATCCAGAAACAATTTTCTGTTCTCTAAAAATATAGTAGTATGTATAGGAAATCAGAATGCAGCTGTACTTGCTGCAAGATCTATTTTCTCTTAGTTTTTTAAAGTGAAATCTTCCAAGTGTTAACACCTTAAATATGTTAATAACATTTGGAATACATGTGTTTTCTTAAAAATGGCAACAATATGAAAGGATAGACAGTGAGGAGGGTGTCTCCATCCCATTTTCCTCAGTTCTCCTCCACAAAGGCAACATTTAATTCCTTTACAGGCTTCTTAGTATACTTCTAAAGATATTCTGCTCAAAGATCTTCCTTTCAGTTGACACAAATGGTTCTATTGGGTTGGCCTAAAAGTTTGTTCGAGTTTTTCTAGAAGACATTATGGAAAAACACAAATGAAACTTTTGGCAAACTTAATATATGCTGTCAGCATCTTGCTTTTTTTGCTTACAGATATTTTTCAGAGGTTGTTCCATATCAGAAAATATTTAAGCTGCTTCTTTATTTTTTATTTCAGTTGAAATGTGGTTGATGGGCAACAAACAACCATATTTGTTTTTTTTTTTAATGGGAAAATTGCTTCTTAAACATGACAACACGGCTAGGAATTTTTCATTCTTCATTTCACTGCTACCTGCAAACAAGGGTGAGTAAATTAGTTTGTTTAATCAGTGAAATGAAGCAACTGTAGCAAATACCTGTTGCACATTTCTGAAGAAATTCATTTAAAATTGTGAAACAGCTCCAAACTGTTCTCTGTTTTTGGTTCTGTGATTTATTTAACCAAGGGCCTTTAGAGAATCATTTAGACTATAACCTTTAGCTATTTTACATAAAGCTACAGCAAATGTTGTTATGTATGCTCCTTTGTTTGAAAGCTATGTAAAATGTTCTCAACAACAGCCTGTATAAATATAAGCTATTGAATCAAAAGTTTTAACTTTGAGACTCTGAATACAAGAATTCAAAAATTTGTTTTTGTTGGCTTTTTTGCTTGTGTGTGTTAACCCTTCCCTTTCACAAAGAGTTTAAAATTGAAGGATAATTGATTTACAATATTAGGATATTTTCAGGTATACTGCAAAGTGATTCAGTTTTAAATTATATTATATTACATATATATTACATATATTTTTAATTTGATTCTTGTCCATTATAAGCTATTACAAGATATTGAATATATTTCCCTGTGCTGTACAGTAAATCCTTATTGTTTACTTTATGTATAGTGTATATCTGTTAATCCCTTACTCCCAATTTATTCCCCCATCGCATCCTTTTTGGTTAAGTTTGTTTTATATGTCTGTGAGTCTATTCCCATTTTGTAAATGACTTTGTATCATTTGTTTAGATTTCATATATAAGTGATATATAATATTTGTCTTTCTCTGGTCACTTCACTTCAGATGGTAATCTGTAGGTCCAGATGGATTCCTTTTTCTCACTCACCCATCCATCCATTCATTTATTCAATAAATAGTTATTGAGCACTCACTATGTGCCAGGGAGTATTTTGGGTACTGATCCTTACCTCAAGGATCTTCACTGAAGAAAAACGTAATAGGTTCGATGAATGTCCAGTTATCTGTAGTTATTTAGACACGTTAGTATTTAAGGGATTTGTTATAACAGCTTCACAGTTATTTCAGTACAAACCAATTCATTTTGGGACCTGTATCAGAAGTCATGTCTATGCTAGGTCATTCAGTATTTCTAGGTGATAAAAGTAAAGGACCAATAGTCCCTTTTGATGGAGAGCCTTCCATAGAGTACTTCTAGAAACAGTTCCAAGTCATTCATTATGCATCAGTAGCCCCACCTACAGGTGCTTCCCTATAGGCCCAGCTCTCTGGCCTTGGCTGATTGGACCAGGAGTGGGCATGGGACCTTAAGGCAGCCACTTTATAAGCTGATTGGTGACCGATAGGCTGGCCTGGATCCAGAGCTCTGTCCCAGTAGAAGTAGTGCTTACACTATTGGACTAATCAGACCATCTCAAATTGAGATACTGAGAAAATAAAATAAGTGTTAGCTAAGGAAGCAAAACCCAAAGGAGAGGAGAGGCTGAGTCACATAGTCAAGTCATGAAATCCTGTAGCCAAGGTTTTCATATCCAGTGACTAGCCAGAGTTAACCAGGGCAGGTCTGGTCTAGGGCAGTTTTCCTCAAACTTGGGCAGAGAGTCCCTGCTTCTGGATCTTTAAATTAGGTCAGTCCAAAATTCCACTTATTGTTTAAATTGAGACTTCTGTTTAATTGGTGATTGATGTCCCAATTATCCCAGATGGTAAAGGTGATGGAAATCTAGAAACAATCTTCTCTCCTTGCCTGGAGGGCCTGTTAAAATAATACTAGTTCCACAGTCAGAATTCCTGACACAGTGGGTCTGGGGCACTAAGAATCTGCATTGCTAACAAATTCCTAGTTGATGCTGATACTGTTGATCCAAGGACCAAACTTTGAGAACCACTACTCTACAGAAATATTCGATGCATTCAAATCTTTTTGAAGTAAGATGGGTCCTTTTCTTACTGTTAGGCTAGATAGAACATTTCATTTTCTGGGTCCCTGTGAGATCATTTACACCAGAGCTGAAATTCCTGATTGCCTGTATTTTCAGGTCCTTTTGACATCTCCACATTATTTGAGCTAATCTGAGTGAGTTCTTACCACAATATGAGCCTCCAAAATAGAACACAGTAATAGGTATTATTTATTGAGTCCTTACTCTGTACAAAGAGAAAGCATTCAATAAATGATAACTAGATGTTCCACTAGGGAATTGCAATGACTCATAAATATTTTGTCCCTAAGTTCATTACTGCAATGTTGTTTATTTCATATTTTTCTTTTTAAAAAAGTTTAATTTCCTATTGATGCTTACAGTCAATTATATAAGAACCAGTTTTGGCTCAGTGTCTGCAATTTTTTTCTACAGTTGCAATGTTCCATCACATCCTCAAAGATATTAAAACTCAGAGAAAACCAAAATCATCACTAACAATTGAGACTGAGCTCTTCCTTTGACCTAGATGCACTGTTTCTGACAAATTAGTGTGTTATTAAAATGTCTTACCTCTGAGGACATCTGCAATCACATTTATTACAAACAGAACTAGGAAGATCTATTAGAAGTTTATATCAGGCTCTATCCTAATAGTATCAAGCCTCTGGTTATGTCTTTCGTCAAACTTTAAAATGGACTGTTTATTTTATGATTATTCCCTCTGCTTCTGCACCACTAAACTCCAAGCTTCATAAACTCTGAAAGTGGGTCCACCAGTTTTCTCTCAGTGCCTAACACATGACAGGTGTTCAGTAAATATTGGTGGATGTTATGGACTCAATGTTTGTGTTCCCCACCCCTAATTCTAACTCCTAATGTGATGGAATTCAGAGGTGGAAGTCATTAGGTCATGTGATGAAGCTTTGGTAAATGGGAGTAAAGTGAAAGTAAAGTGAAGTAAAGTGAAAGTCGCTCAGTCCTGTCTGACTCTGTGTGTCTCCATGGACTGTAGCCTGCCAGGCTCCTCTGTCCGTGGAATTCTCCAGGCAAGAATACTGGAATGGGTAGCTATTGTCTTCTCCAGGGGATCTTCCCAACCCAACAATCAAACCCAGGTATCCTGCATTGTGGGCAGACCCTTTACTGTCTGAGCCACCGATTAGTGCCCTTATAAAAAGAGGTTAGAGTACTCCTTTGTCCATTTTCCTCCATGTGAAGGTACTAGGAGAAGAGGGAAGTCTACAAGCCAGAAGAGGACCCTCATCAGAACCCATCCATACTAGCACCCTTGTCTCAGACTTCCAGTCTCCAAGACTGTGAGAAACACATTTCTGTTGTTTAGAAGCCACAGTCTATGATGCTTTGTTATAGCAGCCCAATTAGACTAAGACAGTGAAATTGAATTTCCCTGGCTGTACACTTACCATTAATGTGCTAAGGCAAGCATCATTTGTATACTTTAAACTAAAATAATAATATGGAAATAATTAAAGCAGAATAATATATTGAAAATAAAGTAGCTCATTTACAAAGCCAGTGAAAATAAAAGGAGAAGCAACAAAGCTAGGAATTACTTTATTCTTCATTCCATTGATAAGAACTCTGCCTGTGGCCAAGGGCAAGTAGATGGTTTAATCGGTGAAGTAAGGCAACCACTTTGAATTCATTTAAAACGATTTTGCTCCATAATCTGTAAAAGAAAAGTAAAAAAGCACATAATGAAAATGACAGCCTGATACACCAAAATGACCCCTTTTATCTCAAGACCTTGAGGCATTTTGCAAATGACAATTATCTCTTACATCATCCCCTCTGAGGTAAGAATTATTTTCCCCATTATAACTGAGCCTCCATAAAATTATTCCTTCCCAGAGTCCCAAGTCATGGCTGCTCTTTGAATCCCTCATCTCCTGAGATATGCCTAAGTTAGCACATAAATCACATTGCTAAAGAAAACTTTAAATCGGGCAAAAAAGTTATATTTGAGCTATCAAGAGACTAAGCTACTTAGGGATTTCAGATTTCAGTAAAACTTCCGCAGTGGGCTTCCCTGGTGGCTCAGGGCTTCCCGAGTGGCTCAGCTGGTAAAGAACCCACCTGCCAATGCAGGAGACACAAGAGATGTAGGTTCAATCCCTGGGTTGGGAAGATCCCCTAAAAAAGGAAATGGCAACCGATTCCCGTATTCTTGTCTGGAAAATTCCACGGACAGAGGAACCTGGCAGGCTATAGTCCAAAGAGACACAAAGAGTAGGACATGATGGAGTGTGTGTGCGTGCACGCACGCACACACACACTCACACACAGTGATGAGTGGAAATGGGAATAGATTGGGAGAATTTGAACGCAAAAATCTGCTCAGTTCTACTTCATATTTTAATGACATTTTCAATATTTGGAAGGCCTTAGAGATGAATTGACTTCAAAACACATCCTAAAGTTGTAGGTGATCTGGAGCCAAAATAAAGAATATCTGACCAATAATACATCCTCAGAGAAATGATAATAAAATCCTAGGCTGGGAGAATGTTCCATTTTATTGCCCAGATCCATAGAATTTCACCATGGTAGATCAGACTTTTAATATCTGGTCACAACAGGACATCATTCTTAATGATCCCCAGCTGCAGAGAGTATGTACTTGGAATTTTCATCCCTACCTTGGTGCTATTAGGGAGCCTACGTTTTAGATTTACAGTATTTTTAAACTTCTATTTGCAAGGAATGACAAGCATCAAGAAAAAAAAATTACCAAGATAGTATAAAAACACTCCATAATGCCCTTCACCTAGATTCACCAATTGTTAATGTCTTGCCCTATTTACTTTGTCATTTGTCATATATAGAATATTTTCCCCAAACCATCTGCAGTTATGTTACATTCATTATACCACCTTATCCTTAAGTTCTTTACTGTGTCTTCCTAAGAATAAGAACATTCTCTTACATAACTGCACTATAGTTACCCACTTCAGGTAATTAAACATTAATCAATATTTCTATTCAATCTACTGTTCACATTCCAATTTTGTTGACTGATCCAATAAGGATCTTTATTGTATTTTTCTTCTACAGTACAGGATTCAGGCCAAGATTGCTTATTACATTTTGTTACTATGTCTCCTTTAATTTTGATAAATTCTTCAGGTTTTTTTTTTTTTTTTTCCATAACAGTGACATTTTTGAAGAACATAGGTCCCTTTTTAAATATAATTACATAGAAAAAGTTTTTGGAGAAATTTAGGTTTAATGATGGTGGTTTTAATTTTTCAGCTAACAAAGTTTTAAAAAATTAAAGTATAGTTGATTTAGAATTCTGTGTTGGTTTCATATGTACAACACTGTAATTCAGTTATATATATATAACATATTTACATGTGTATATATATGTTATATATATAATGTATATGTATATATC
>SJYT01081246.1:123059-159665 GCA_006410635.1 Cephalophus harveyi
CATATATATCCTGGAGGCGGAAATGGCAACCTACTCCAGTATTACTGCCTGGAGAATTCCCATGGATAGAGGAGGCTGGCAGGCTACAATCCATGGGGTTGCAAAGAGTTGGACATGACTGAAGCAACTTAGCATTCATGCATGCATACTGTGTTATATATATAAATATATGTGATTCAGTTTTACATATATATATACTTTTTCAAATTCTTTTCCCTTATAGGTTATCACTAAATATTAAGTATAGTTCTCTGTGCTATACAGTAGATCTTCTTTGGTTATCTATTATGTATATATACACAGATAATAGATATATATGTATGTAAAGTAATGTGGGGGTATTAATCCTAACCATTAATTTATTCCTGCTGAACAACTTTTGATAGTAACTGCAAGGAGAGACAGGAATTGCCTAGCTTCTCATTCAGTCCTATCAGTGAAATTCATAAAAATGAATTCACTTTTAATGTGCTAAAGGAGTGCCTGGCACATGGTTACTAGAAAATAAATGTCCTCAAGGGTAGCTTTCTTCCACTCTCCAAACATGTATGTTCTGTGTGACAAGGGTCATATATGAGTCTTGTTGGTAATTTCATCCTAATTATCTAAGATCATCGGTTGATATTGAATAGACTCAATAAAAATTTGCTTGTTGAATGAATGACTCCTACAGCAGTGAGATGTTAACTAGTACCATCTTTTACTTTAAAATTTCAGTCACCTAACAAGTGACAAGGCACAAAGTAATTGAGCATGTATTGAAAGCCTTCACCTTCTCAGGAAAATGGGTTTCCCAACAGGTATCAAGCATATTCCTACAAAAGAATATTTTGTTTACTCCTCAAATGCTTAAAATCCACTGAAAAGATTGTGTTCTCTTATCTTTAACGGCCATTGTACATAATTTTCTTCTCTTCTTTTTTCATTCCTTCTCTCCACATGTTAGGCTACCTACCAAAAACTCATTAACTCAAATTCTGATCAACTGAAACCTGTGGAGTTTTTGAAATATTCTCTGCTATCTGAACATGCTAAACAAATTTTTAAAATAAACAAACACTGTAAGGGTGCCCATTTAGTTTACTTAAGGAAATCAGTAGTGCTTTGGTGAGGCACTGTTTACGTACAAGTGATGGGTTAATTGCAAAGAGCTCTATACTATTATTTAGTTAGCAAATTGAGAGCACAGATTTAGGGGACTGTGCATCTGTTTATTTGTTCTTATCCCAACACAATCATGCTTCAACCACAGACCAGATGATTAACGCTCAGAGAGAAGGAATTAGCCCAGATTCACACAGGTAGTAAGTGGCTCAGACGGGATTTGGATCCAGGTCTTCAAGTCTCACCTTTGTTAGGCTACTCTGTGCCCAAACAGTTTGAGTCCTGTGAGTCTGTACTATGCTGAGTCTGTACCAGGCAAGTTAAGCCGATCAGGTAACTTCACCAAGAAAAAATTTGAAGAATTTAAGTATATACTATTTGAAGGAAATCAACAATGTAGTCCTTGTGAGAAAAGTAGAACTTTGGCCTTTTCCCCCACTTATTTTAGAGTTGTTTTTATTTTGAAATACGAGGTGGGGTGTAGAGAGTAGCCATCGTAATGTCTTCGGTCTTTAGAGCCTCTAAACTGCAGCCCTAAGTCCTTTAAAAAGAATAAAATGGCATTTCATTTAAATATATTCTTTTCATCATTTTAGAGAAAGCTTCCTTCACATTAAGATAATGAGCTTTTCCAGCAAAATATGATGGTGAGACACTTTGAATTACCCAACTCGGAGCAAATTTTAAGCAATTAGAACAGCTCCTGAGATAAAAAGAATCACCTGATAGAAAACACGTTATTTGTGTCTAGAGAGAATTACAATGAAGATTTCAGAGTAGCATTATTTTCTAATTTTTCTTTGTTTATCTCCGGTCTGCTAAGGATTGCATTCTTTCTTCATAGATTAAGTGCCCTTTTGAATATTTAATGGCTCACTCAGAGTTGTTTTTTTAATTTCTTTAAAGATGTTTTTGATCTTTTTACTGGGAGCTACAGGGGATAAGTTGTGGGAAGAGTCTCTTAGGCATATGAAAGGAATTGTATTCACTTTAAAGAAAGAATAATGAACCGATCCATCTACTTATATTTTAAATGCTCCTTTTATATCCATGACTTAGACCGTTCATGATTGGTTTCATTTAAGTTATATGAATTGGTTTCATTTAAGTTATATGCATATTCTCCTAATTATGCATCTCAAAAATTATGGGGAAAAAAAACAAGGCATAAACCTCCTTTTGCACTTGACTTACATAAACTGATACATGACTATTGCAGAATAAACAAGTGCTAGTTTGTAATAACTGGGGTGAGATTGTCCAAACTGGTTGGCTGGTGGACAGGCCAAGTGGTCACAGTCATGGAACCTAGATTTACTTAGCAGTTGTTATTTGTAGGTGCCAAAGAAATCCCTTCACCTTCACCTAATCCTCACCTGAAACCTCAGAGGCAGTGACTGCTCTCAGTTTTGTAGATGAAGACAATGAGGCTAGGAAACACCGTGCATGAGCAGAAGTCCCAGGGTTAAGGATCCCATTCAGTCTGACTCCAGAGACTATACTTTGTTTTGGGTAGATCTCACTGGCACTTGTCACTGGGGAAATTAGAAGACTGTTGAGTAGATTCAACAAGCTAGAGGAAGAACTGTTGCAGGAGTCCAGGTAGAAGATGATGGAAGCTGGGAAGAAAAAAAAATTTTTTTTAATTAATTTTTTCTTTCTTTTAACCTGTTCCTCCCATCCTTCACCTGCCACATCTGGCAACCACCAATCAACTCTTCTCTATATCTATCATCTTGGTTTTTTGTTTTTAGATTCCCCATTTAAGTAAGATCATAGCATAATACCCTCAAAGTCCATTTACGTTGTTGCAAATGGCCAGATTTAATTCTCTTTTATGGCTGAATAATGTTCCACTGTATGTGTGTGTGTCTGTGTGTGTAAAAACATGGGGGCTCATTTTTTTTTTTTTCAAATTAGTGTTTCTGAGGTCTTTAGATAAATATCCAGAAGTAGAATTTCTGGATCACATTATGGTTGCAGTTTTAATTTTTTGAGGAACCCCCATATTGTTTTCCATGTGTGTGAAAGTCACTCAGTTGTGTCTGACTCTTTGCAAGCCCGTGGTCTGTAGCCTGCCAGGCTCCTCTGTCCATTAAATGATCCAGGCCGGAATACTGGAGTGGATAGCCATTCCCTTCTCCAGGGGATCTTCCCAGCCCAGGGATCGAAACCAGGTCTCCTGCATTGCAGGCTGATTCTTCACCATATGAGCTACGAGGGAAGCCCAAAATACTTGAGTGGGTAGCCTACCCCTTCTCCAGCAGTTCTGCCTGATCCAGGAATCAAACTGAGGTCTCCTGCATTACAGGGGGATTCTTTAGCAGCTAGGCTACCCGGGAAGCCCACTGTTTTCCATAATGGCTATACTAATTTACATTCTCCCACCAATATTTCTCCACATCCTTGCCAACACTTGTTATTTTTTGTCTTTTGATAATAGGCCTACTTACAGGTGTGAGGGGACATCTCATTGTGGTTTTGATTTGCATTTCCCTTATGATTAGTGACATGGAGTATCTTTGAGTACACCTGTTGGCTATCTGTAAGTCTTCTTTGGAAAAATATTCACCATATCTGAAATTAAAAGATGCTTACTCCTTGGAAGGAAAGTTATGACCAACCTAGACAGCATATTAAAAAGCAGAGACATTACTTTGCCAACAAAGGTCCATCTAGTCAAGGCTATGGTTTTTCCAGTAGTCATGTATGGATGTGAGAGTTGGACTATAAAGAAAACTGAGTGCCAAAGAATTGATGCTTTTGAACTGTGGTGTTGGAGAAGACTCTTGAGAGTCCCTTGGACTGCAAGGAGGTCCAACCAGTCCATTCTAAAGGAGATCAGTCCTGGGTATTCACTGGAACGACTGATGCTAAAGCTGAAACTCCAGTACTTTGGCCATCTGATGCAAAGAGCTGACTCATTGGAAAAGACCCTGATGCTGGGAAAGATTGAGGGCAGGAGGAAAAGGGGACGACAGAGGAAGAGATGGTTGGATGGCATCACTGACTCAATGGACATGAGTTTGGATACTCCAGGAGTTGGTGATGGACAGGGAGGCCTGGCGTACTGCAGTTCATGGGGTCGCAAAGAGTTGGACATGACTGAGCAACTGAACTAAACTGAACCTATTTTTTAATTGAATTTTTTCGGTTTTTGGCTATTGACTTCCATCTGGCTATTCCTGAGTTAAATCCTTTTACAATAAACCAGTAACCTAGTAAATAAATGTTTCTGAGTTCTACGAGCTGCTCTAGCAAATTAAGGAAGGAGGCTGTGGGAACCTTCAGTCTATAGCTGGTTGGTCAGATGCACAGGTGATAACCTGGACTTGCATTTGGCATCATGAATTAGAGAGAATCATCAGAACCTCCAATCTCTAGCCAGGTGGTCACAAGCACAGGAGATAACTGAAGTGGGACAACAGGGAGCAGATGGGGGCACTCCTGTGGGACTGAACCCTGACTCTGAAACCTGACGCTATCTCTGGGTGTGCAGTGACAGAACTGAGTTGAATCATAGGACGCCACCTGGTGTCCTGAGAATTGCTTGCTTATATGAGAAGGAGCCCCAACCCTATACACACACAGATACACTGGAATTGAGTCCAGGAACCCCAAAATACATGGCTAAGACAGGTGGTGGAGAAGGTGAGGGTGGAGAAGGAGCTCTGGAGAAGATCTATGAAACCCTCATTTATCTGACTCCTTGATTTTGTTGTTCAGTCACTCAGTCGTGTTCCACTCTTTGTGACCCCATGGACTACAGCATGCCAGGCCTCCCTTTCCTTCAGCATCTCCCAGAGTATGCACAAACTCATGTCCACTGAATCAATGATGCCATCCAACCATCTCATCCTCTGTCATCCCCTTCTCCTCCTGCCTTCAATCTTTCCCAGCATCAAGGTCTTTTCAAATGAGTCAGCTCTTTGCATCAGATGGCCAAAGTATTGAAGCTTCAGCTTCAGCATCAGTCCTTTCAAAGAATATTCAGGGTTGATTTCCTTTAGGATTGATTGGTTGGATCTCCTTGCAGTCCAAGAGACTCTCAAGAGTCCTCTCCAACACCAAAGCTCGAAAGCATTAATTCTTCACTCCCAGCCTTCTTTATGGTCCAACTCTCACATCTGTACATGACTACTGGAAAAACCATAGCTTTCACTAAATCTTCTCCAGAGAATCTTCCCAACCCAGGGATCGAACCCACGTCTCCTGCACTGCAGATTGTTTACCATTTGAGCCACCAGGGACGCCCCTACTCCTTGTTAGAGGAAAGCCAGTTAGAATGAGTGGAGGTCAGAATGGTGACATATTTTAAAGGAAACGGCTTCACTATTTCCAAGAAATAGAACCAGGTTATAAAATTATTCCTTCTTCTTCCCTCAAACACTTGCTTAATAAAGAATTAGAAATGATTTGCCATTCAGAAATCAGCTGGACGGCCAATGGTGCTTCTCAAGTGTTTGAAGGTGATTAAAAGCAGTTTGCTTTTGTAAGGTGTTTAAATATTCCCTCTGGAAATCTTGTTAAACTCTTCATTTTGCTTCCCTTTTCTTTAAAAAAAGGGAAAACATAAACTCTGTTAAGAGTTGAGCCTTTCTGTGTCCCAATTAATGAAGCTTTACTCAATTAAGAAATATTGACTGGCTGCATTAGCCTGCATCTTCCTCTGGGGTCAACAGAGGCACCTTTCACCAGGCACTTAAACCTTAGCTGATGTTAGTGACTATTTTAATGACCACTCCAGTTAGCATTTTGCCTTCTGCCAAATAGACTAATGGGGTAAGGGTGGGGATAAGGGACAAAGTCTCATAGCCTCCTCTGCCTGGAAACAGACCCCAGATCATGGAACTATGCTGTGGTGGAGGTATTTCCTCTGATGTGTTGAGTACCTTCACACACCAGACTTCCACATACACTGTCTCCTTTAGTCCCCGCAACCAGCAGACATGGATTAGATTTCAGCTTTCCCTTTTGCAGATGATAGAACCCAAATCTTAAACCTGTATATCCAACTATCTGTTGGCCATCTTAACCTGTACCTTCTCTGAGTAAAAGTCCAAACAACTCTTTCTATTTTTTTAATAACCTTTTTTTTTTTTGAGGGGGTCAGGAATCAATTCATCCATCAACAATTGGAAATCCTGACTCATTTTTATTCTTCCTTCTTGCTGTTTTTAAACCTTGCATTATCTAACAATTGCCAGCTCTTAATGGTTTCATTCCTATATATTTCTGTACAGTTGACCCTTGAACAACACAGGTTTGAACCACATGTTTCTACTTATATGGGGATATTTCTCAATAGTAAATAATATAGCAGTACATGGTCCTCTGTTGGTTGAATCTATGGCTGCAGAAGAACCACAGATGTGGAGGCCCAACTGTAAATTATACGTGGATTAACACCAGCGTTGTTCAAGCCTAATGGCTGCTTCCTCCAAGAACAACAGTTTTCCTCTCCCTGCATCTATGGTCACCCATCCAAAGACTTCTTCCTCTTCTACAACTGAATCTCTCTCTCCTTCCCTCTTAAACAAGGATACTGTGATAACACTAAGAGCTCACCCAGATAACCTCCCTCTCTCAAGGTCCCTAATCACATCTGCAAAGTCCTTTTTGCCATGTCAGGTGAGGGATGAGGACATGGACATCTTGAGGGGCTAAGCCCCCCACATCCTTCCTGCCTTGCTCACCTTTTCCTCACTTCTCACCTCCTCACTGGTCTCCCTGTCTTTAGTGTAACCCACGCTCCCTTTCTGCCACCTGTGAGCAGTGGTTCCCCAACACAGATCTGTTAACTGGACCCCGGGGAACAGTTTACAGGACAGATGCCTGGGTTCTACCTCTAGAGATTCTGAGTCAGAAAGTCCACTGGATCTGTATTTTTAAATCCACCAGAATACTGGTTTAAATAAGTAAATGAGCAAACAAAACTTTATACTTGGATGACAATTCCAAAATTTCAACATAGGGGTAAGTCAGAAGTTCATTTTGAGGAACAGTCTCATAGGGAACTTACCTGAGACTGTGTTTCCATAGCAAACATGTTATGTTTACATTGATTGCATGTTACAGATCAATGAAAATAGCAAAGTTTTCTAAAGATGGTTTTCTGCAGATATTACATTACTTAAAAAGATTGTTTTAGTTAGATGTAACTTTCTGGAGGTGATGGGGTAGAGGAGTGATTTTTAATCCTTCCTTCCTTCTGCCACACCTTATCACCTACTGTTTCTCCAGGTCACTGATACCCAGGGAGTTTGGGAATCTCTGATGCTGATCTCAAACTTCTCAAAGACAAATATTTTAGTCTCTACCTCCTAGAATTCCGGTAGAATGCTCACTGTGAGCATTCAATAACTATGTTAAGTGCACAATTCTTCGAATTAATGGAATTTGCTAGTACAAAATCCACGTACAAAAGCGTTTGTTAAGTTTTTACTAAAAGACAACCTATTTTGTTGAGAAACTGAGGCAGAGAATTAAAGGAGAACCATAAACCCCCAGGCTGTTCACAGGTCTAGGTGAGCATTTTCTGTTGAAGAGCGTTACCAAGGCTGGTTGGTGGTGATGCATTTCGAGAGTGGATCCAAACACTCCTGGGAAGTGAAAAGCCAAGCAGATGTGTGTTATTTGTATCTGTCCAGATATGGAGTATGCAGATTATACCTAGCACATAGCACTTCTGATGGGCCCTCAGGCACTGTTCTGATCACTGTATATGTGTCAGCATGCTTCACCTCATGTAATTTGTATCATCTCATTTAATTTTCAGAAGATCTTAATAACTCACACACACACACACACACAGAGAAAACATTTAAGGATGGTGAGTAAGTGTGGTTAAATACCTTGGCCACGGTCATTAAATGCAAGCACCCTGGTTGCAGAGGTTTTACCCACCACACTGCTCTGCCCAGAGATGTCAGCTGTGTCACCGGGCATAGTACAAGAGAGACAGAAGAACAGGCCCCAAGTGCATGGTCTAGTTAGGTAAAAGGACACAAACACAGGAACATTCTGATGCTATGATAAATAATTCAATACAAACAGATCTGCACCCTGAAGTCTTACGGAGGGCAAGATCAAGCCAGTAAATAGCACAGTTGAGAATAGAATCCATGTGTATCTGAGACCAACTCCAGGTACTTTCAAATGGAGTGAGGCTATCTAAAGCAGGAGCCAAGGGAAGGTACAGCAAGGGCATTTTATTTAATCTCAGGCTTAAAAATCCCTGGATTTATTATTATTAAAATTTTTTTGTCGTACAATTTGGTGATTTTCATTCAATTGACTGAGTTGTATAACTGTCATCAAAATATAATTTTTATAACATTCTCATCACCCCTATAAACTCCCTCATCCCCATGTACAGTTAATTTCTATTTCTATCTCTAGTCACAAGCAACCTTTTGAGTACTTCCTATAGATTTGCTTTTTGCTGGACATTTCATACAAGGGGAGATCACACAATATGTGATCTTTTGTATTGACTGCTTTCATTTAGCATAAAGGTTTTTAAGTTAATCAGTGTTGTAGCATATATCAGTACTTTTTGCAGCTAAATAATATTTCGATCTGTGGATATATCACATTTTGTTTATCCATTTTATCCATTTGCCAGTTGACAAATCTTTGGATATTTACCAGTTTGGGACTCTTAAGAATAATGTTGCTATGAACAATCATGCACAAGGTTTTGTGCAGATGTCTTCATTTTTCTTGGGCACATGCCTAGAAATAGAATTGCTCAGTTGTTGTGGTAATTTTGTTTACTTTTGATTATGTTTAATTTTTAAGAAACTAAGTCCTGACATTTAAGCAAAGATATGAAAATGAAAAAAAAAAAAAAAGCCAAGGAAAAAGGAAGGGACAATGTTCTAGGCAGTGGGTAAAACACCAGTTTCTTTATTCCTGATGGGATACTTATAAAGTAATAACTATTGTATTTTGCATCTTAAACTCAAGGCAAAATAGTGTTATCGAAGAAAAACTGTCAATTTCTTGAAGGTGATAAATGAGCCTACATCACAGTAAGGTTGCATTTTCTCAGTTTGGTTTGAACTACTCTGTGAGAAATCATTTAAAAAAGAAGAAGAAGAAAGAAAGAAAAACCCCAAACTAAAGCAAGAAACAAACACCCCCAAAAAGCAAGCAAACGAAAAACCAACATGCTGGCCATGATAATCTGACAAGAGAAAGGCGCAAGTCAAAAGAAAGAATCTATACTACTCCTTAGAGTCTGTGTTTTTCTATGTTTCAGTGAGTTAATCTCTTCACATGCATAGCAATAATATTTGCACAGTCTGAAAGCCACAGCTCTGTTTGTACTGCTTCCCAGAAGATAAATGGTGTTTAGCAAAATGCAGGAAAATAATCATACCCAAGCCATCTTTCTCCAATATGCTTTCTTCCTGTTTGTCAGATTTAGCCCAAGTTGTTTTGTGTGCCTGTGTGTTTTCCCGCTTCGTGTGCTTTTCTGTTCAAGACAGAGCACATATTCAGGGCCCTGGCCGTTGTACACACAATACATTGGTTAATCCAAGGTGACCTGCAGGTTTCAACTTTGTTTGCGAAGGCAGCTGCTGTACAACCAGGGAGGTAATTACGACATTACAAACCGTGGACATAAATTTGGAGAGCTGATTTCTAAAAGGCCCAAAGAGAGTTTTTACTTCTTAGCTTATGACCAGAAGTTCATGGCACATTAAGTTTTTTCATTTGAAAGCTAAGAGAATCCCTTGCCACAGCTTCTAACTTCTCAAAGTGATTGGAGAGAGAAAATGTCAGGATTTCTCTTGATGAGAAAAGTACTCTTCAAGTGGAGTGATAGAATGCCAGCTTTGTTTCTATACTTTAAGACTGAATAGGAAGCAGAGACTGGAGTTATATCTGGACAGAGGTCAGTAACAACCTTTTTTTTTTTCATCATCTACTTAAAATTCATGTCCCTGACTTCTGGATATGGCCCATTCATTTTCCTTTGTGAGATTCTCAAGTTCACGTAGTTTGCTTGTTCTGAGACCATCACTATGCCCTGGGGATAGACACGTGGTCCAGACGTGACCATTTGGAACAATGCATATACCTGGTCACAATATTGGGTTCAAGAATGGGCATGTGACCTCCTAAGCTGGGCTGATGAGAAGTCTAGAACTTTTGCTTAAACAGTCAGGAAAGAGGTGCCCTCTTTCCTTTGGACTGTTAAGCTGGAAGAATTTAAGTCTAGAGGTGCTGATAAATATCTTCTCTAGTTTCAAGGAGCAATCCTATCTATAACCGGACAAAATAATAGCTGAGAGAAGTAGAACCCAGAGATGAGGGAAGACAGTGTCCATCTGTGCTAAAATCTATAGCTTCTAGACTAGTCTACTATTTGAACCAGTAATTTCCTTTGTATGTTTTTGGATAGAGGGAGGATTTTGTTACCTGCAATAGAAAAACAACAACAACAGCAAAAACCTCACCATTCTGATTTAGGGGTCACCAAAACTGTGTTTAGTACTAAAAGAAAGTGGACTTTCTCCATACCTTACACCCCAACTCTGAATCAACAAAGGAATTTGGGGAAAAGTCTCAGCATATGAATTTAGGTTCAGCTTCTCTTGTGGCTCAGCTGGTAAAGATACTGCCTGCAATGTGGGAGACCTGGGTTCGATCTCTGGGTTGAGAAGATCCCCTGGAGAAGGGAAAGGCTACCCACTCCAGTATTCTGGCCTAGGGAATTCCATGGACTGTAAGTCCATGGGGTTGCAAAAGGTCGGACACAACTGAGCAACTTTCACTTTCTACATAAGTGCCATACATAAAAAATTTCAGCAAGTTAAACCAGAAAAAATCCCAGAAAGTTTGTGACCTAAAAAGGTGAAGTTACTGTCCCAGGGTTGTCTGTTGTGGTGTAACTGAAGTGCCGTGACGTTAGAGTCCTCCACTCTCTTTCACTGTCTTTTAGTGAAACAAATTTCAAAATGTAAGATCCTGCATATATGTGGATTGTAATATCAACTTGGGCTTCCCAGGAGGCTAAGTGGGTAAAGAATCCATCTGCTGATTCAGGACATGCGGGTTTGATCCATGGGTCAGGAAGATCCCCCAGAGAAGGAAATAGCAACCCACTCCAGTTTTCTTGCCTGGGAAATCCCATGGACAGAAAACTACATGGGTTTACAAAGAGTTGGACACAACTTAGTGACTAAACAATAACAGTATTAACTTATGGAGAGTGGTCAGCTTTTTATACATAAAATAGAATAGATAACATCAGAATACATCACATGTTAGAAGAGAAGAGTAAGTAGTATTTAGTGAAATTTCATTTAAGTTGTATATTTAAAAATATGTATATGTCCAAGTATACATAGAAATCAATACAGTGAATCATTGAATCTGACATGAACTATGTACTTGTACTGTGGTTCTTAGAGTTTGAAAGCCTCTTGAATGCATTCTTGGATTTCCTTTATGAGCATGTTTATATTTGAAAGGGACAGGGGGAGTATGTTTTTCATAACAGGAAAGGGTTCCTGGTCTCCCAAGCTAGCCTATTCTGGAGGGCAGAGATTTTAACGAAGGTTCAGAGCCTGGGCTGTGAACACACAATTTCCCTGTTTGTCTTCCCCATCACTGAGCTACCAGCAACCAATGCATTCTTTTGGAACGCTTTTGGAATTCTTTGGGGGATGAAAGTGCTGTATAAAATCAAGTCTGGTCTGTTTATGGATGTAATTCTCTGTGCCCAGAGATCAGGACGAGCGCTGCGGTCAGAATTACACTGCATCTGATTCTCATTAACTGCCCATGATTTCTCCCCTGGATCCTGCAGCTCTGCCCTCTCTGAATTACTGTGCACATGGTTGGCTTCCGCAGATTGCTCAGCCCGGGTCATCTGCGATCCAGTCCGCCATTCAGTTAGAACCGATGCTGCAATTTGAGTGGACCTATATCAGGAGTGCTTTCGACATGAAAATTCTGTCTAATGATTAAAGAAACTTCCTGAGCTCAATGCTGCTGACTTTACAGAGCTTATTACCAAACACTGTGGGGAAGGGGTAGATTAGATTTCTTTGGCCTGGAGACAGAAAATTGGACAATACATGTTTATTACCAAAACTGGGACAGCAATCAAGGCCTATCTCAATCCCTGTTTAGTACTGAAAGAGTGTTGCACACTTTTTTTAACCTAATAATTACTTACACGAGTTCAGTTCAGTTCAGTTCAGTCGCTCAGTCGTGTCAGACTCTTTGCATGAACTGCAGCACGCCAGGCCTCCCTGTCCATCAGCCACTCCTAGAGTCTATCCAAACTCATGTCCATTGAGTCAGTGATGCCATCCAACCATCTCATCCTCTGTCATCCCCTTCTCCTCCTGCCCTCAATCTTTCCCAGCATCAGGATCTTTTCAAATGAGTCAGCTCTTTGCATCAGGTGGCCAAAGTACTGGAGTTTCAGCTTCAACATCAGTCCTTCCAATGAACACCCAGGACTGATCTCCTTTAGGATGGACTGGTTGGATCTCCTTGCAGTCCAAGGGACTCTCAAGAGTCTTCTCCAACACCACAGCATCAATTCTTCGGTGCTTAGCTTTCTTTATAGTCCAACTCTCACATCCATACACAACTACTGGGAAAACCATAGCCTTGACTAGACGGACCTTTGTTGGCAAAGTAATGTCTCTGCTTTTTAATATGCTATCCAGGTTGGTCATAACTTTCCTTCCAAGGAGTAAGTGTCTTTTAATTTCATGGCTGCAGTCAATGTCTGCAGTGATTTTGGAGCCCAGAAAAATAAAGTCTGTCACTTTCATTTTTTTCCCATCTATTTGCCATGAAGTAATGGGACCAGATGCCATGATCTTAGTTTTCTAAATGTTGAGTTTTACCCAGCTTTTTCATTCTCCTCTTTCACCTTCTTCAAGAGGCTCTTTGGTTCCTCTTTGCTTTCTGCTATAAGGGTGGTATCATCTGCCTATCTGAGGTTATTGATATTTCTCCTGGCAATCTTGATTCCAGTTTGTGCTCCAGCCAATCTAGCATTTCGCATGACGTACTCTGCACATAAGTTAAATAAGCTGACGATATCCAACCTTGACATACTCCTTTCCCAATTTGGAAAAAATCCGTTGTTCCATGTCCAATTCTAACGGTTGCTTCTTGACCTGTACACAGATTTCTCAGGAGGCAGATAAGGTGATCTGGTATTCCCATCTCTTGAAGAATTTTCCACAATTAGTTGTAATCCACACAGTCAAAGCTTTAGTGTAGTCAATGAAGCAGAAGTAAAATTTTTTCTGGAGTTCTCTTGGCTTTTCTATGATCCAACAGATGTTGACAATTTGATCTCTGCTTTCTCTGCCTTTTCTAAATCCAGCTTGTACATGTGGAAGTCTTCGGTTCACATACTGTTGAAGCCTAGCTTGAAGGACTTTGAGCATTACCTTGCTAGCATGTGAAATGAGAGCAATTGTGTGGTAGTCTGAACATTTTTTGGCATTGTCCTTCTTTGGGCCTGGAATTAAAACTGACCTTTCCCAACTATACTTCCATAAAATAAAAACTGTATATGTCTATTTCTCCTTCACACTTAAGTTTTTCTGGGTCCTTGTGGGTGTAAGTGGGAGGCTCCTCTCCACATCATCTTCTGTCTGCCTTGGCTGCACTTGGAAAATTGCAGGCCCCTCTGACAAGGAAACAGAGGGTAGCAGATTGTGCGCCTTCCTTCTGCTCACTTCTCATTGGCTAAAGCAGATTGTAGGCCTCACCTAATTTGAGGAGAGCAAGAAAGTACGGCCCTGCCCATGTTTCTGGAAGGAAGAAAAACACATATTTATTGAACAAGGAAAATAACTTCTGCAACTGTTCTATGAAGAATGTGCTTTTACTACACCCATTTCTCATCCACTTTACAGATGAGAAAACTGAAGCATAGAGAATTTATGGAACCTGCATCAGGTCACAAAAACAGTAGACAGAGTAGAATGACCAGGTTTAGCAAATAAAAATACAGGACACTTGGTTCAATTTGAATTTCAGACAAACAACAAATAATTTTTTAGTATGTGTGTGCATGCTAAGCCACCTTCAGTCCTATCCAACTCTTTTCAACACTATGGACTGTAGCCTTCCAGGCTCCTCTGTCCATGAGATTGCTCCAGGCAAGAATACCAGAGTGGGTTGCCATGCCCTTCTCCAGGGGATCTTCCTGGGCCAGATTTGAACCCATGTCTCCTGTATCTCCTATATTGGCAGGCGAGTTCTTTACCACTAGCGCCACTGTGTAAATACAAATATCTCTGTAGTTTTGCTAAATGGGCATTTGGTGTTTATCTAAAAATTAAACTTAACTGGCTGCCATATATTTTATCTGGCAGCCTTAAAATGAAGTGGCCATGATTTGAACCTAAGAATTTTGGCTCCAGAGATTATTTTTTGTTGTTATTTATCATGGATTTTTTAATTTGCTTCAAGTTCTATTTTTACTTTTTGGCCACTTCCCACTGCATTTGGGATCCTAGTTCCCCAACTAGGATAGAACCCATGCCCCCGGCAGCAGAAGCGGGGAGTCCCAACCACTGGACCACCAGGGAAGTCCCTCCAGAGATGAATATTCTGTTTAGTACCATTCTCTTCCTGTGGTTTTGTTCGCCTTTCAGTGTTAATTTAGTATTTACTCTGTAATCATATGAATAAGGCCATAAGCAAATTTGAACACTTCTCTAAGAGGAAAGAAAAAGGCACTCTGGAAACTTTTCTCACTGATAGTTTCTTGTACTGTTCTAGGAGGTGGGGATGGGACTCAGGAGGGGACTGAAGGTGGGGAAGGTAAGAAAATAGAGGAGAATGAGAATCTGTCTGCCTTCAGACCCATCTCATGATCTGCCCCCTAATGTTCTTACCCAATGGGAGGGGAAATGTGGGGCAGATAATCCCCACATTTTTCTATTGAAGAACCTAAGCTGCTCCATTTTGTTAAAAGAAAAACTCCATTTTGTAAGGTTCCGGGAAAAGAGCCTTTGGAAATCCGCTGACCTCACCCCACTGCCCACAAGCCAATCAGACCCCAGACCAAAATCTCCTGTCTTAACGCTCAGGAACTTGTGGTCTACCTAGACAATAGGGACCAATCAAGAACCAACACACAACCCTTTGAAAGAAAGTGACCAATCAGATGTCCCCCTACCTAGAAATCCTTTTTTTCCATGTATACTCCCTATATAAGCAATGTAATCCAAAACCCGGGGCTCCTCCCTATAGCCCCTGTGTCGGTAACAGTGGGATCCCCTACTCGAGCTTGGTAATAAAAACTCTCTTGCTTTTGCATCGGATATCGGCTCCCTGGTGGTCGTTGGGACATTTCGCGACTTGGGTATAACACTATGATTTTAAAATGTGGCAAATTTCCCTTTTTTAAATTATGAAGCTCTTAGGCTGATAATAAACTTAGTTGTCATTCCTGGTTCACAATAATTGGAGGATACAGGCTTGAGGAGTTGGATTTAACTGTGGTCTTCAGTGGGCATATGATTTATTTATGTGGGTGGGTGTAAGTTTGGAGTTAGGTGGGTTAGGAAGCCAGCCTAAGACTCTAGATGTTTCAGATAATTTCCTACCCAGTGAAGAGTTGGTATGCAAATAATTGTTGATAATCATTAAGCCAGCCCAAGACTCCATGGGCTTCCCAGGTGGCGCTGGTGGTAAAGAACCCTCCTGCCAATCAATGCAGGAGACCTAGGAGACGCAGGTTTGATCCCTGGGTCAGGAAGATCTCCTGGAGAAGAGAATGGCAACTGACTCCAATATTCTTGCCTGGAAAGTCCCATGGGCAGAGGAGCCAGTGGGCTACAGTCTATGGGGTCACAAAGAGCTGGACATGGCTAAAGCAACTAAGCACACAGCACGTAAGACTCCACATTTTTCAGATACATTTTCACCAAGTTGATAGTTGATTTGCAAATAATTATTTAATGATTATTACTGTTAATTATTAAACAATAGCTGATTTATGATTAGCATTTGATAAACTTATTCATTGCCTGAAGCAGAATCTAGCATATAATGGAAATGAAATCTTTCTTGAATCAGTGATTTAAAGTTGATGCCTTTATTTGCCCTATTTTACAAATGAGGAATTAGAAGTTTAGAGGAGCGAAGTGACCACTAATTAAAGTCGGACCAATTTCTGAAGAGCTTTTGGTCTAGGCAATTTGCTGAAAGGCTGGTGTTCCAGAGCTGGTTATTATTGATACTACTCCCTTTGACTTGACTTGGCCTTCTAAGGCATGCAATTGCAGCCTTAGAAGACTATTAAGAGTGGAGTAAGGACAAACAAACAATTAAGAGGAGCCGGTATGCTTGAGCCCTTGGATCAAAAGATAACCCAGTACAGAAGATTAGCATTTCTTTACTGCTAAGTGTCCTGTTTCAAGTCTTAATCCCATGCAAGCTAAACGAAGTGAAGTCCCTCAGTCGTGTCCGACTCTTTGCCACCCCGTGAACTGTAGCCTACCAGGCTCCTCAATCCATGGAATTCTCCAAGCAAGAATACTGGAGTGGGTTGCCATTTCCTTCTCCCAGGGATCCTCCCGACCCAGGGATCGAACCTGGGTCTCTTTTTTTGGCTGTCCTAAGTCTTTGTTTCCATGTATGGGCTCTTCACTGGGGCCCACAGGCTTTCTCTAGTTGTGGCTTAGTTCCCTCTTGGCATGTAGGACCTTAGCTCTCAGATGGGGGATGGAACCCATGTCCTCTGCATTGCAAGGGGGATTCTTAACCACTGGACCACCAGGGAAGTCCTTAGGCTAGGTTTTAAAGTAAAATATTTCTTTTGGTTTGGTGATCCCACCAACTGAGCTATCTTTCTTTAAATCTTGTCCTGCAAGACACAATCTGAGTAGTTTTGTTCTAAAGATAGATGCTGTATGCAAAATCACCATGGTCCTTTATTTTAATTTTGCTGGCTGGCTTGTAGTTTGAAGAAACTACCTTCTCAGTGAGTCCTGTACAACTTTCAGATCTGACCAAAGGAGATTCAGTCTCTTATTGTGTGACTTGGTGCAGGGACGAAGGAAAAGGAAAGTAAATGCAAATCTAAAGAAGTTGTTTCTGATCAGGAAACTACACGGATATGTTCCTTAGGCTATTTAATACATTTTGGCTTGGCACTAGGGATATATCAATAAGCAGGACACACATATCTCAAAAACTAGTGTAACAGAAGATAACACCTGGCATTAATTAATTTCCACTGGGAATACTATTATTTAGTCATTACTATTAATATATCCCAGATCCTGTCCTGTGTTCTTTATCATGAGCATATTTTACATCCTTCAAAACAGGCTTATGGAATATTCTAACATTGTTGGTGGGTATACAGTTGGTGGGTATACAGCTTGGTAAAGCCACTTTAGAAAACTAGCACTCTGTCCCAAACTGAACACATGCATACCCTATGACCCAGCAAGTCCACTCCTTAGTATATATATGCCCAACACAAATGTGTACAAGTGCCTGCCAAAAGATGTGCATAGGAGTAATGTTAGTAATAGCCCCCAAAGAACAAGTACCCAAATACCCATCAACTTTTAAATGGGTAAGTAAATTGTGTTATATTCACACTTGCAGCAATGCAAATGAACCATCTACAATTACATATAGAATGTAATACACTCACACATATAGGATGAGTGTATTCCATAACCGTAATGTTGAATCAAGGAAACAAGACACAAGAGGCATACTGTATGATTCCGTTTTTATAAAGATCAAAAATAGGTAAAACTCCTGTGTTATATATATGTCAGAGAGTAGCTACCCTTAGAGAAGGGTGTGGTAAGAGAATTCCAAGGCAGCCACATGATCCATGCCAGTAGTATTACTCCCTAGCATAACCTCTGTCACTGTACTACAGTGGAACCTGTGATTTGATGGGATAGAAGACGAAGATCAGGGCATCCGGTCCCATCACTTCCTGGGAAATAGATGGGGAAACAGTGGAAACAGTGTCAGACTTTATTTTTTTGGGCTCCAAAATCACTGCAGATGGTGACTGCAGCCGTGAAATTAGAAGACGCTTACTCCTTGGAAGAAAAGTTTGCCGACTAAGGTCCATCTAGTCAAGGCTATGGTTTTTCCTGTGGTCATGTATGGATGTGAGAGTGGGACTGTGAAGAAGGCTGAGTGCTGGAGAATTGATGCTTTTGAACTGTGGTGTTGGAGAAGACTCTTGAGAGTCCCTTGGACTGCAAGGAGATCCAACCAATCCATTCTGAAGGAGATCAACCCTGGGATTTCTTTGGAAGGAATGATGCTGAAACTCCAGTACTTTGGCCACCTCATGCGAAGAGTTGACTCATTGGAAAAGACTCTGATGCTGGGAGGGATTGGGGGCAGGAGGAGAAGGGGACGACCGAGGATGAGATGGCTGGATGACATCACGGACTCGATGGACGTGAGTCTGAGTGAACTCCGAGAGATGGTGATGAACAGGGAGGCCTGGCGTGCTGCGATTCATGGGGTCGCAAAGAGTCAGACACGACTGAGCGACTGAGCTGAACTGAACTGAATTCCTGTAACTAAGATCTTAATCACCCAGGAGATTGACCTGGGTAGCTTGAACTAACCAGGTGAGCTCTTGAAAGAGCATTTAAAGGTCAGAGATAGAAATTAGAGAGATCAGCTACTGCTAGACTGAAAGAAAGCAACAGGGTTAACTGGATGAAAGCCACATGGCAAGAACTGTGGGCAACCTGTAGGAGCTGAGACTGGTATCCTGCCAATAGCTAACAAGAAAGAGGGGACCTCACTTATTGAGCCATAAGAAACTGAGTTCCAACAACAACATGAATGTGCTCAGGTCACAAATAAGACCCAAGCATTCTGTGACACCTTGATTCTCACCTAAGCAGAGAATCTAGCTAAGCCACGCCCCGACTCCTGCCCTATGGAAGCTGAGGTAATCAATGTATCTTGTTTTAAGGCACTAAACTGGATTTTTACATAGCAAAAGAATATTAATATAGACCATAGAGACTGGAAAGAGCTACTGGGCCACTGAGAGTGTTCTGTTTACTGATAAAAGTGATGGTTACGTGCGTGCGTGCGTGCATGTGTGCGTGTGTGTGTGTGTGTGTGTAGGCTTCCCTGGTAGCTCAGTTGGTAAGGAATCCGCCTGCGATGCAGGAGACCCCGGTTTTATTCCTGGGTCAGGAAGATCCACTGGAGAAGGGGGAGGCTACCCACTCCAGTATTCTTGGGCTCCCTGGGTGGCTCAGCTGGTAAAGATACTGCCTTCAGTGTGAGATACCTGGGTTCGATCCCTGGGTTGGGAAGATCCCTTGAAGAAGGGAAAGGCTAAAAGTATGCTAGCCTGGAGAATTCTGTGGACTGTATAGTTCATGGGGTCACAAAGAGTTGGCCATGACAGCGACTTTCACTCACTCACTCATATATATGTAGGTTGTGCTTTGAGGCTTGCAAGATCTTAGTTCCCCAACCAGGAATTGAACCTGGGCCTCAGCAGTGGAAGCACCAAATCCTAACCACTGGATCTCTAGAGAATTTCCTATACCAGTATATTTTTAAGTTGTGATGATTTATTGTGCATTCTACTTAGGATATGTGTACTTTTCTATTTGTATTTTGTATATATGTTTTAAATTTTTATTTTATGTATTTATTTTTGGTTCTGTTGAGTCTTAGTTGTGGCATGTGGGATCTTTATCGTGGCATCTTTTGTTGCAGTGGGTGGACTTAGTTGCCCTGCAGCATGTGGGATCCTAGTTCCTTGACCAGGACTTGCAACCACAACCCCTGCATTGGAAGACAGATTCTTAACCACTGGGCTGCCAAGAAAGTCCCTTGGCAGTATTTTGTATATTGTTACAGAATAGCGAGAAAATGTTATGAAAGAGTCATCAAATAATGGTATAGTCTTATGAAGTAAGTTATATATTATGATGTCTACAGTTGAGGAAGCCCAGAGACATACAAACCCAGGCCTACCTGGATACACTGTAGCCAGTGTATCAAGCAATGAAAATATCCCCATGGGATTGGTGTTACTGCAAAAAAGAGAACAGGATTACTTTTTAGAAGGAATCAGACCTTTGCGATGTCACTTCGATTATTCAGAGAAGCTTGAAGACAGTTTCAGTCCTTCTCTCATGGTGCAGTTGAGTGATCTCTGCTAAGTGTGGCCTTTTCTTGCTATCTCCCTGCCCTTCCTTCCTCCAGGGATTAGCGAAAATTGTAGCTCCTGAAGATTTTGGCTTTGACTCCGCCTGTCAACCATAGAGAATGAAAGTAGAGGTAGGATTTCACCCAAGTTGTGTTAGTGCAGGGAAAGGCATTCCTGACAGCAACAGTTTCTTCAAACAAACAACCCAGCACCAACTCTCTTTTAAAGATCCTGATATATAACTGCTGCTGCTGCTGCTAAGTCACTTCAGTCGTGTCCGACTCTGTGTGACCTCATATTTTCCTTTCTATTTAAATAAATATACATTGAAAGTGAAAGTGTTAGTAGCTCAGTCGTGTCTGACTCTTTGTGAACCCATGGACTGTAGCCCACCAAGCTCCTCTATCCATGGGATTCTCCAGGCAAGAATACTGGAGTGGGTTGCATGCCCTCTCCTCCTCCAGGGCATCTTTCCAACTCAGGGACTGAACCCGGGTATCCTGCATTGCAGGCGGATTCTTTATGGTCTGAGCCACTAGGGAAGTTGAAATAAATAAATATTACTGATATAATCTTAATATGTAATAATGTTTTAACAATAGAATTTTAACATAAGCAACCTGTAAATTAAAGACTCTCCTTCTAAAAGTAAACACCTTTAACTCTTGAGCAGGTCTTTGTTTTATTTTGCTTTGTTTTTTTTTTTTTTTAATGATCAGTTTAAATTAAGAAAATAAAGCGGAAAGTTACCAATAACAGAACTGGCTACCCTATTGTTACGGAGAATGAGGGCATATGCCCATCTAAAACCACTCTGTTCTATACAGCAAGACTCTAGCCATACTGGGATATCCTATGTAAAATACAGAGAATTTCAAAGGCTTAGGAAAAAAAAGAATATATCAATGGCATTATATTGATTATATATTAAAATGACAATCTTTTGGATATAGTAGATTAAGTAAAATATTTTATTACTATGTCAACTACAAACTGGCACTTACCAAGAGCACTGCCCACGACTGAACCACAGAGGCACTTGCCATCTGCCTCTACGGGAATCGAACCCCATGCTGCTATAGCTGTTGACCTTCAACAACCGCTGAGGGAGTTCAGGGTGGATTGAGTCACTCTGTGCTCCAGCGAATCTGGTGGGACAGGTCTTTAGTTAGTTGGATGTTTTTAGGGACAGATTTTATTATCTCAATCCTTGCATCTCCTCCTATCTAGAGAAGCACTAAATCCCTTCAAGGTGACATCAGATCTTCATGACTAACAAAAACCTTTTGTAAAATGAGTGCTTCATGAACTCCCCCTTCACCAAAACCTTATAGTTTTGACTTTCCCCCCACTGCCACTTTAGAGCACTCTCAGAGCTATCTGAGATGCGGCCTCCCAGGCTGCAGTTCTCTTTTTGCCACAAATAAAACTTAACTCACAGCTCTCAAGTTGTACATCTTTTTTCGTCAACAGAATAAAATTTTATCTGTAGCTCGTATATATTTATTTCCATTGGGTAGGCTAATTTAACGTATTGCAGAGTCTCACAAAAGATACCTGGAAAGGAAAAAACTAGAGATTTAGTTCCGCAGCATCATTATTCGTTTCTTAATAATGTTTTTTTCTGTTTGTAAATGTATTACAGTAAAAAAGAAAAAGTTAGTACAGGAAAGAATAAATTTGAAAGTAAAAGCTCTCCCACAAACTGAATCATCATTTTTGTTAACATGATGGCTTATCCCCTTGTAAACTGTAATTACATATACATACTATGTATAGTCTCTTCTATAAACATTTTTTCACTAAATCTATCATAGATGTCTTTCTATAGAAATACATTGGTAGGTATTTTACTGTGTGAATGTACCAGGAGATTAAGGTTCTATATGATTCATTTTTCATGGGGAGAAAAAAAAATATCACTTACTAGAATTCTAATAGTACTTTTATCATTAATTCATAGCAATTTTAGGATTTTAAGTCTTCAAGGAGTGCCTAGAAATTAGTAGGTGCTCAATTGCAATAATTACTGGAAGTAGAAGAAATATTCAATGCCATTTAGCCAACCATTATGCTAGTAGAATTAGCACCATTTTATTAGACCTTTAAAACCATCTCTATTCAGAAACATGCTTTAGTCTACAAATATACACCTCTAGGGATTTAAGGTCCATAGATTATCATTCTATAATACTGTATAGTTGTCAAGAGTATTTTTTAAAAGGCAAATGTCACCTACAGGAGTACAATGGAAAGGTTTGAAGAAGGGATTGACTAATTTCTCCTGGAGTTTGGAGGGTCCAGAACCTGACTTACACAGAATAGCCTGAAGATTAGTAGCTGAGAGATTGTCCCTCCGAGTGAGCTGTGAACCGAGAGTGTGGACATTTCACTGGCATTGGTAACTTTGATTTTCTGAAGATCCCCCCACACTGAAGAGGAGAGTAGCCGAATGTGGCATTGCTGGGTCACCAGAGTAGGCTGGAAGGAAACACAGGCTGTTGGTGAAAAAGTACATTAACTAAGGAAATAGGGCACTGTCAGAAATCCCTAATTTTGGTGTTCGGTAAGACCATATTTGGAGCTTCCTCAGAGACTCAGTGGTAAAGAATCTGCCTGCAGTGCAGGAAACATAAGTGACACAGGTTTGATCCCTGGGTCGGGAAGATCCCCTGGAGGAGGGCATGGTAACCTACTCCAGTATTCTTGCTTGGAGAATCCCATGGACAGAGGAGCCTGGCACAAGAGGTTTGCAAAGAGTTGGACACAACTGAAGTGACTGAACATGCACACACAGGACCATATTTGAAGTTCAGTAAAGACCATAAGCTCTTCCCTTTCTCCCAGCCTCAGCTCTTTGTGATCCAGAAGTACCCCAAAGTGGCTAAATTGGAGGCACAACAAGGAGAGAAGCATCGAAGCATTTTGCTCTCTCATCTAGGGTCAGGTCTGAGCTACTTGGGAAAAAATTCTGGAATGGATGAGAAACTGAAGTTTTGATAGTTATACTACATTGGACATTCTAATACATGAAAATGAGATAGTTAATACTCAGATGTTCCCAAACAAGCCATGGAATCTGGCATAGATATTGACCTGGGGTAGAGGAGACAAACACAGTAGAGAAGATCTGAAGATGGCAATGGGGAAATTAATTTGTTTTCTTATCAGGGAAATCTTATCAAGTTCAATTCATTTAATTAACCAGTTTCTCACATAAACCTTCATTACTATGTAAACTGTAATTCAGTTTTTACAACCTGAGATAATCTGATTGACCCAATAATTATATGTGACTTATAAGTTTGGGATTAAGTCAAGTTTCTCTATTGAGATGGCTATCTTTGACTAAACAGAGGACTGGTCCAGGGATCAGCAGCATCAGTGTCCCCTGGGAGCTGTCAGAACTACAGAATTTCAGGCTTTATCCCAGACCTACATAAGAGGAATCTATAATTCTAACAAGATCACCAAGTGATTTATATACACATTACAATTTCAGAAGCTTGATCAGAGAATTCAGTATGTTTTGCATTGTCTGCTACGTGGGGAATTGCTCGTTTTGATCTCAGAACTGTGAGATGCTGAGTTAAAGGGAGCTTGGAATTGTGATACCTGGTCCCTCACTGTGCTACCCTGGGCAAGTCACATCTAGGACTCTCCTTCTGCTTTCTCCTAGTTGTCTCATCAGATGAATTGTAAGGTCCCCTCTGGCTCTGACATTCTGTAATTCTAAGAAATTTCAGTGAAGCAAAACAAAATAAAAAACCCACTTGAGATTTAATAAACTCTGTAATCAATTGATTAAAGAGCTACTGCAGATTTACCACATCCTTGCATAACGGTGATGGAGAATAGTGCCTGTGCATCCAAGCTTGTTGCATAGTCCTTTGTGTTAGCCCAAATGAAAAGTAATTTCCTGTTTAATAACAATTATCTCTTCTGCATTGAGGAGGAAGCATGTTTGATGGTAAAAGAAGATTATTGCTAAAACAAAATAATATTTAGAGCAGCAGGCTTCCAGGAGCTTCTGAATCATTTGTATTAGAATGATTAGTAAACTCTTTATTTGAAAAGCATAGCTAATTGGGATCGGTTTGGTATAAAAGGACTTCTTCTGAAGAAAGCTCTGTTGAAAAACAAAACCCACACTACTTCCCCAATGCACATACACCAAAATTCTACTTGATCTTCTGAATTTAAGTCATGTGTTAGTGCAGATAAAGGAGATCCCTGGGGATCAGTACTCACGGATATGTGTCAGGTGCATCACTGATTAACAATGTGACTGTAGCAAATTTCTTTCCTCTTCTGGGGTTCAGTTCTATTATCTTAAAAGTGATCAGGCACAGAGGTAAAGAGTCTGCCTGCAAATGTATGAGACAAGGGTTGATCTCTTATCTGGGAGGATCCTACATGCCTCGGAGCAGCTAAGCCCAAGTGCCACAACTATTGAGCCTGTGCTCCTAGGGCCTGGGAACCACCACTACTGAACTCACGTGCTGCAGCCATTGAAGCCCGCGTGCCCTAGAGCCTGTGTTCCACAACAAGAGAAGCCCCTGCAAGGAGAAGCCCTCGAACTGCAGCTAGAGTGTAGCCCCCACTTGCCACAACTCAAGAAAAGCCTGTGCAGAAACGAAGACCCACACAGCCAAAAATAAATTTAAAAAATTTTTTGTTTGTTTAAAGTGATGGAATTGGACTATTTCACCCTGCGTGTTAATTGCTGCTCCCTAACAGAGGTTTCCTGGCATTTGGGGCCTGAGAAGGACAGCAGGACTTCAAGCAAGCTCAGTGGGAAGGAGTTGATCATTGCCCATCGTAATGTCTGCTATGGGCAAAGGAACAGGAAGTGACAAAATAAGTTCCATTTGTTTGCAAATTCCTGGACTCTCTGGGCTCCCCGAGGACAGTAATGTTTAAAAAATATTTCTTCCTGAAAATATTTATAACAGGTTCTTCTGGGCTCAAACAAAAGAAATAGACCGATTACTAGGTTTGCTATTGCTCTGCTGGAGTCTTTTCAAAGCTTCAAGTGTTTTTGTGTTCTCGATAGCAACATGCAGGGCAAACTCTGAGGCAAAGAAAAATGTGCCTGGATTTAAAAGAAGTTCAGTGTGAGATATCTGATAGGTTGAAAGTGATTTATGAAATGAGTTCTCTGTTTTGTTAGAACGTGGAGTGTTGTTCCATTCAGGGGCCCTTGATATGAAACAGATGCCCCATCTTATAAATCAGGCACCCTGCGGTAAGGAGATGGCATTTTTGTATAAATTATTGTGGATCCAGGAAGGAAAATCATGGGTGAACAAATTTTTACTGGCTTCTTGGCGTAGAAGTCACTTTACTGGTCATCTGTCTGAGCTGATCTTCCCCTCCATTTTTCCTGGAGGACTGATGATGAGGAAAGGGTTGAAAGTTCTGTGTGGAGCATCCTCTTTGACCTAACAAGTCTCTCTCCAGGTTTAAAACGACCGGGTAGGTGAGTGCTGCTTTTCCGGCCTGTAGAGACAGCAGCTGTCGCATTGGGGTTTCAATTTCAAATGTAAATCCTCCAAAAGGAAGCTGGATTAAAGCCTTCCATCAAGTTCAGAGAAGGAATACATTTATAGTTTTCTTTTTTCTATCTAAGGTCATTAAGCTCTTCCTTCAATGGTCTGTTTTCTACTTTTCATTTGAAAAATGAAAACTTTATTGTTTTCCTGCCATTCCTTGGTTTTTTGATAGTTTTTGACAGAGTCAGCTAATGATCATTCTCTCTGCAGTTGAAAGCAGCAAGCTCACTCATTTATTCATTTGTTCAGGAAAAAGTATGCCTTAAACTCTCTGATTGCGCGTAAGAGACATACCTGGCTACCTGTTTTATAGGCGCTGCATACAACCTTGCACAGGGCCATCAGGGTTTTCAAAATGACAGAGAAGTCAAGTATGGATCTGAGTTGGGAGGTCTGTATTCATTTTAGAAGATGTTAATTATTTTCTTTATTTCGATTGTATTATTGGAGTTGGTCATATATTCACACAACTTAAAAATATATTGCAGTCGAAAGAAGTCTTATTCTATCTCCTGACTCCACCTACCTAATTTCCTACCTTCAGCCTCCTATATGTACCCACTCATTAATTTCTTGTATAACCTTCTGGTGTTTGTATTTCTGCACTGGAGAAGGAAATGGCAACCCACTCCAGTGTTCTTGCCTGGAGAATCCCAGGGACGGGGGAGCCTGGTGGGCTGCCGTCTGTGGGGTCACACAGAGTCGGACACGACTGAAGCGACTTAGCAGCAGGAAGCAAATATAAACATATTCTTAATTGCACCCTGTTTACATAGAAATGCTATCTACATTGCTTTGCATCCTTCCTCTTTCACTTAACAGTTTCCCTGAGATATTTCCACAGGGCATGGAGAATTGCATTCTCCTTTGCTCAGCCACGTGATACTGTGTGGAAGTACCATGGATTATTTATCCGCTCCTCTTTAGATGGACACTTGGGTATTTGCAGCCACTTGCTCACACATGCACACAATCTTATGATCAATAACGAGGTTTATCTGTCCCTTTACTTCACATTGGTTTAAGTAGAACTGTAAAAAAAAAAAAAAATCCCAGGGGTGAAATTGCTGAGTTAAAAAGTAAATACATTCATAACTTCAATAGTGATTGCCAATAAGCTCCCCAAAGGGTTGTGGGCCATTTTTCACTCTTGCCAGCAACGTGTGAAAATGCCCAATTCCACTATTTATTACAGAATGTACTGGGTAAAACTTCTGAATTGAATTTTTGCCAACTTGATAGGTGAAAAATGATATCCTTGTGCAGTTTTGACTTGCAGTTTTCTTATTATAAGTGAGGTGGTCAAACATCTTTTCAAATGTGTGAGAGCCATTTGTATTTATTTTTCTGTGACCTGTCAGTGTTCCAGTCGTATTTCTATTGCTTTGTAGATATTTTTCTCCTAAACAGTTTCTAGGTGGATTTACTCTTGTTTGTGAACATTTATTTTAAGGATCTAAGTCCTTTTTATACATGTATTCATTTAACCCTCATAATAAGCTTGGGAGTTGGGTATTGCCACCCCATTTTAAAATGAGAAAACAGATTCAGAACAGTTAAGACACTGACTGAGGTCACGCAGCCAGGAAGAGGCAAAACCGATGCTCAGAACCAAGTTCATCTCCCTGCAAAAGCCTTTCCTCTTAATCCTCTGGTAGTACTGTTTCTCTTAGGCAGAGACCAGAATTAACTAATTCACACTGGCTTTCCTTTCCCCAGCATGTAAGATGGCAGAGGAGGGTCTGGCTGAGATCGTGCTGGGTGGCATGTGGAAGCACAGCTAGGATTAGAAACATGCCTCCTATAATCCAACCAGTGAATAATCCGCAGGAAGATTGATGGTACAGTCCCCCACCCCCGCCCTCAGGAAAGGATTGCCACAATGCATTTGAAGCCAAGAGGAAACAGAAATGACAAGTGGCTGAAATTAGACAGGAAAAGGATCACGCCGAGTCAGGCATCAAAGCACGTTGTGTGGTCGCTGTGAACCGAGCACAGAAACCAGACTTTACCTACCAAGAGTGCTTTCCCATCAGTTTAAATACTGCAGCTCCTTCTGCCTCTGCCGCCTTAAAGGAGGCTTCAGAAAAACCTGAGGGATCGGTGGGGTTGGTAGCCCTTCACACACAGCTGGGGCCAGCACGTGGAGCTCAGCCGTTCTTAGGAAGGGTTGTTTCCTTCCCAGCTGTCCTGTCTGCTTAAAGTTGCCTGTGCTGATTGAAAAACTAGAGCTGGGCCCCAGAGACAAAAAGAGAGAAAACTGTGGTTCATTTAGAGCATTTGACAAATCTGCAAGATTTGAGGGAAGTGCATTACCAACTGATTAAAACCCTAGGTTCTCCCCTCTGAGAATAAGTGTGTAGGAACATTTCATTACTTGCTGAATAATGTAATCACTACAGTTTTCTGTCAGTTCAAAAAGACAGCCAAGATGCCCATTTTCCCTCTATTTCCCAACCCTGTTCTAAAAGTCATCTTCCCTAAGGCGACTGTCTTCCTTTTCTTTCACATTCATTTATTGTGACTCGATAGAATATGAATCCAGTGGATTTAAACTTAATTAAGATTACCGGCACGTTTTTCATCGAGGTAACAGGCGTGCACAAGGGCATGTGTTAACAAGGTTCAGGGTGGTGTCTCCTGGTGTACAGACTGGTCACACACACCAAAGAGTGGGAGTCTGAATGGATTTTGTATGCTGAGCATTTAATTAAAGTTTTCATTATGACACAGAGGTCCAGCATTACCCCTAAATGCATGTGTTGAGCAGTGGAAAAATCCATGGAAACAGATTTTTAGTGTTTGGTCCCAAGGCTTCAGCTTAATGTTACAGCGGAGCTGGTGTGGTATAAATAGGAAGATTTTTGAACTGTAGCCACATCAGAGAGCAAAGGTTGGTAAACTTTTCTGTAAAGGGTGTTGACCTGAAATAAGTAGACCACTGGATATTTCTCCAGCAAAAAAAAAAAAAAAAAAAAGGGGGGGGTCATTTATTTGGGATCAGTAGAGAATTGCAATTTGAATCTGCAACTCCAGCAAGCCTTGCACAGTCAGGGAAGGAAACTGCTTTTATAGAGGGGAAAAGGAAGTTGGGAGGGCTAGAGTAAACAAAGGCTCCATGACTGTTCATTGGCTGAGTCCTTGCCAGGAAAGAAAAGTCTTTCTTCCTAGGGCATGAGGGCTCCCCCTTCTGGTCTCCTGACTCTATTTAACTGAGGTTTACTTCCCTGGTGGCTTAGACAGTAAAGCATCTGCGTACAATGCGGGAGACCCAGTTTCAATCCCTGAGTGGGGAAGATCCCCTGGAGAAGGAAACGGCACCCCACTCCAGTATTCTTGCCTGGAAAATCCCATGGACGGAGGAGCCTGGTAGGCTATAGTCCATGGGGTTGCAAAGAGTCAGACACGACTGAGCGACTTCACTTGAACTTCACTTCTGTTTGCTTGTTTATTTTATTTTACAAAAGACAGATTGTCAATATTAAGGCTTTTTAAAACTTAATTTTTATTGGAGTGTACAGTTAATTTACAATGTTGTGTTACTTTCTGTTCTATAGCAAAGAGAATCAGTTATACACAGGCATATATCCACTCTGTTTTAAATTATTTTCCATACAGGTCATTATAGAGTATTGAATAGAGGATATTTAAAGCTTTTAATGGCTCTGTTACAACCTCTCACCTCTGTCACTGAGGTATGAAAGCAACCACAGCCAAAACCAACACCTGAATGAACAAGGGTGGCTCTACATCAATAAAACTTTATTAAAAACAAAGCGAAACAAAACAGGCAAAGGCTAGGGTTGGGTCTGAAAGCCATACCTAAGCTTGCCAAAAAACAGAGTATGAGGACTCTTCTCCTGCATGGGAAATCTTACTCTGGGCAGTACCTTCAAGTTATAAAAATTTGTAAATGTTTGGTTGCCTCAGTTGTGATTGCCACAGTTAATACTGGATACCACCAAGAGGACTCTGGAAATGGGTCTAAAACCAATTCTTTATTTTCACCCTTCTGTCATGTGCTTCTATCTTTTCAGTTTACTTTCTCTCCTTTCCTGGCTGACCTTGGAGAGGGCAAGGGGAGGGGGTAAAATTTTGGCCTTGACCCTAGTTCACACCTGGATTTAACTCTTGCCTCAGTCACCTGTGTAAGTGCTTGACTACTGGGATTGTGTTTGCTTTGATCTTTCAAATGAGGATTGATGTAGATAATCAATAAAGTTATTGTGATGTTCACACGTGAGTATGAATGAAGCTTCACAAATTAGTACTCAATGCATGCATGCTCAGTTGCCTCAGTCATGTCCAAATCTTTGCAACCCTATGAGTAGCCTACCAGGCTCCTCTGTCCATGGGATTCTCCAGGCAAGAATACTGGAGTGGGTTGCCATACCCTTCTCCAGGGGATCTTCCTGACTGAGAGATCAAACCTGTGTCTCTGGCACTTCCGGCTTATTGTTTACTCACTGAGTCACTTGGGAAGCTCTTTAGTACTCAATAAATACTAAAAAAACAGTACAAAATAAGTCTAAATTGTTACTGGTTTATAGTTTCTGTCCTTCTCTCTACTTTTGTGAATCAAATTATGAGTTTCTTCCAGATTTACATATTTGATAAAATGGGAAGCAGAAACATCCTCAGCCAAGAGGAAGTCATTGTTTTTGCTGGGAGTGACAAAAGCACAGACTCTCGGGAGCTCAGAGAAGAGCAGCTGGGGCAGCCTGGCACCCAGGATGGAGGCTCCTTCTGTCTCAGGTCCCCTGTCCAGCCCCACATGGGAATTGGGGGCAGCCTGGCACCCAGGATGGAGGCTCCTTCTGTCTCAGGTCCCCTGTCCAGCCCCACATGGGAATTGGGGGCAGCCTGGCACCCAGGATGGAGGCTCCTTCTGTCTCAGGTCCCCTGTCCAGCCCCACATGGGAATTGGGGGCAGCCTGGCACCCAGGATGGAGGCTCCTTCTGTCTCAGGTCCCCTGTCCAGCCCCACATGGGAATTGGGGGCAGCCTGGCACCCAGGATGGAGGCTCCTTCTGTCTCAGGTCCCCTGTCCAGCCCCACATGGGAATTGGGGGCAGCCTGGCACCCAGGATGGAGGCTCCTTCTGTCTCAGGTCCCCTGTCCAGCCCCACATGGGAATTGGGGGCAGCCTGGCACCCAGGATGGAGGCTCCTTCTGTCTCAGGTCCCCTGTCCAGCCCCACATGGGAATTGGGGGCAGCCTGGCACCCAGGATGGAGGCTCCTTCTGTCTCAGGTCCCCTGTCCAGCCCCACATGGGAATTGGGGGCAGCCTGGCACCCAGGATGGAGGCTCCTTCTGTCTCAGGTCCCCTGTCCAGCCCCACATGGGAATTGGGGGCAGCCTGGCACCCAGGATGGAGGCTCCTTCTGTCTCAGGTCCCCTGTCCAGCCCCACATGGGAATTGGGGGCAGCCTGGCACCCAGGATGGAGGCTCCTTCTGTCTCAGGTCCCCTGTCCAGCCCCACATGGGAATTGGGGGCAGCCTGGCACCCAGGATGGAGGCTCCTTCTGTCTCAGGTCCCCTGTCCAGCCCCACATGGGAATGCTCTGGCTCTGTGGGCATTTAAGCGATCAGAAAGGTCAAGTCAGGGCTGGAAGGGTGAGAAGAGCAGGCTTTGCACAGTCACCCGGTGACCCCCTCAGGTACACACTGTGTCACATGAACTTGCTTTACTTTCAGCACAAGCTACAATCGTCTTTCATTTTTTTGTTTATGGCCTGTTTCCTCCCAATAGAATATAAGCTTTAGGAGTTTGGGGACTTTATTTGCCACTGTTTGTCCCGTACCTAATACAATGGCTGGCATGTTGTAGATGCCCATTCCTTGTCTTTAGAATGAATTCCAGAGTTAAATTATTTCAGCTTTGACATACTGAAAGGATTCATCTTTGTGTCTTTCAGAGTGCTTTGTGCATAGTAAGTACTCAATGCAAGTAACAAGAGTGAATGCTTGAACCGTGAACAGAATATCTGTCAGCTTGCGTTCATGCCAGAAAATAATAATAGTTAACAATGATTTTGTCCTGAAGGATATGCAGAGTGTTTTACATGTTTGACCTCCTCCACCTACCCCAAATTCAAGGACTATGGGTGGTAGTATTGGCCACAGTCAATCTCATCCTAATGACCAGAAAACTGGACTTTAGGAAAGTTCAATAACTTTCCCAAGGTCATATCACTGAAAAAAAGGCAAGGACTTGACCCAAGTATCTCAGATTTGAAGGGCTCTTCCCTGGTGGCTCAGTCAGTAAAGAGTCTGCCTACAATGTGGAGACCCAGGTTCATTTCCTGGGTCTGGAAGATCCCCTGGAAAAGGAAAAAGGAAATGGCTATCTCTCCAGTATCCTTGCCTGGAGAATTCCATGGACTGAGGAGCCTGGTGGGCTACAGTTCATGGGGTCACAAGCAGTCGGACATCAATGAATGACTAACACTTTCTTTCAGTCTCAAACACTGGTTATATTATCCACAGAGGGCTTCCCAGATGCCACTAGTGGTAAAGAACCCACCTGCCAATGCAGGAGACATAAGAGATGCAGGTTTGATCCCTGGGTGGGGAAGATCTCCTGGAGGAGGGCATGGCAACCCACTCCAGTATTCTTGCCTGGAGAATCCCAGGGACAGGGGAGCCTGGTAGGTTGCCGTCTATGGGGTCGCACAGAGTCGGACATGACTGAAGTGACTTAGCAGCAGCAGACCTGTCTTTAATATGTGTGGCAAAGAGATACAAAGAAGCACCGTGAGAAGGCATTACTGCACTTAGTCTTTGTTCTTTGACTTGAGGATGAGCCTGTCTCAACTTGTTCTTTCATTTTATTATAATTAGTGATAGGCATTCAACTTAAATTCAAGGGAAAGGTAATGAAGTGAAGTCTGAAAGTTAGCAAAAGGAGAAAATAAACTGATAAAAAGCTAAACTGGAAAAATTTCTTTCTTAAACATTTGAAGTCACATTTCTTTATCAAGTGTCAAGTGTCCAAACCCTTATTAAATTAGCTATTTTGTGTGTGTGTGTGTGGGGGGGCGGTTAGAGTGCAGCCTAAATCATGACCATAATTCAGGTAACTATAAAATGTCTTGGAATTCATTCTTTTAACATACAAATAAAAAATCTTCCTGTTTAAGGCGGTATGAAATAGCAGGAAACACCTAAGACTTAGCTGGATCTGGCTTTTAAAGACTGGCTTTGCCAGTTTCTGCCTGAGTGGTCAATGTCTTCTTGTTTCTCTGAGACCTGGTTTCCTTATCTTTAAAAAGGCTGGAAGTGGGTCCTAAAATCTCCTTCAATGTTTTGTCGTGAAAAAATCCGTAAAATAAAAACCATGTCACATAATCTCTGCCAATTACAAGCACCTATGCAAAGCTGAATTGGGCTGTGAATTTAACATGTGATGTCTCTCTGGGATTTGCCATAGTCATTGAGAGCACCATGACGATAAATAGTACATGTCTGAACTTTTATAGTGGCTCAGATAATAAAGAATCTGCCTGCAATGTGAGAGACCCAGGTTTGATCCCTGGGTCGGGAAGATCCCCTGAAGGGAATGGCTACTCACTCCAGTATTCTTACCTGGAGAATTCCATCAATAGAGGAGCCTGGCAGGCTACAGGCCAGAGAGTCAGACATGACTGAGGAACTAATACTTTAAAGATTAAGAGCTCAGCCTAATGCAGGGTTGAGCATTGCTGAGCTTGCTCATACTTTGTACTTTAAGTTGATTTGATCCCTTTTTAAAACACTTTTTAAAAATTGAGGAACAACATGCCTACAGTAAAATGCATAAATCTTGAGCATAATGTTCAGGGGAATTTAAACGTATGCACCCATGTACCCCCAACCAGGATCAAGATAGAGAATATCTAGTGCCCCAGCTTTCCTTATATCCCTCCCAGTTGATACTTCTCTGGAAGCGAACAATATTCTTTTGTTTTTTTGTAACATTGCATTATGAAACAATCTCATCTTTACCAAAACAAAAAGTTGCAAAAGTAGGACAAAGAATTTCTGTCTACCTATCACCCACTTTTCCCCAGTGGTGACATATTTCTTAATCATTGACAATTCTCAAAACCCAGAAATTAACATTGATACATACTGCTAACTCTTGTACAGACCTTATCTGAATTATTCCACTAGAGTTCTTTTTCTGATCCAGGATTCAAGCCAGGGTCACACACTGCATCCTGCTTTCTTCTCTCTTAGTCTATCCCAATCTGGGACAGTTCCTCTGTCTTTCCTGTCTTTCATGACATTTTAAGAGACCATTCCACTATTTTTGCAGAATGTCCCTCAATTTAGTCTGTGTGATGTTTCCCCAGATTACATTCAGGTTATGTGTTTTTGGCAAGAATGCTTCAGAAATGATGTGCTCGGCTTAGTGCTTTCTAACTGGAGACGTATGATAACGTCTCAATATTGTTGACATTAGCCTTGATCACACGATGAAGGTAATAGCTCCCAGAGTTCTCAAATGTAAAGATATTTTCCCCCTTTCTAATTAATAATTATCTTGGGAGATATTTTGAGACCATGCAAATACCTTATTACTCATCAGGCATTTACTGACTAATTTTAGCATCCATTATTTGCCAAATTGGTGTTTTTCTATTTTTACCATTCCTTTCCTACTTATGAATCGAAACTCTCAGGTAAGGAAGAACTGGCCCTTCTCCTACATTTATTTCTCCACTTAATTATTTATTAATATTAGTCTGTACTCATGGAGATGTATTTTATTCTATGCATTATAATTCATTAGTATCAGTATTTCTTTCTCAAACTGTTCATTGGGTAGCTTTAGGCCATTGGAAGTCCCTTCTTATTGCCTCCTGTGTCCTTTAAACATGACCCTTTATTATCTACTGTTTAAAAAATTTTATTGGAGTATAGTTGATTTACATTGTCTTAGTTTCAGGTGTACAGCCAAGTGATTCAGTTATACATATATTCATTCTTTTTCAGATTCTTTTCTCATATAGGTTATCACAGAATATTAGTGTTCCCTGTGCTATATAGTATGTCCTTGTTGGTGTCTATTTTATATACAGCACAATGTTTATGGGCTTTCCAGGTGGCCCAGTACTAAAGAATCCACCTGCCAATGCAGAAGACGTAAGAGACTTGGGTTCGATCCTGGGTCAGGAAGATCCCCTGGAGTAGGAAATGGTATGGACAGAGGAGCCTGGTGGGCTACAGTCCATGGGGTTACAGAGTCAGCCACCGTTGAGCATGCACACAGGCATCATGTTTATGTTAATCCCAAGCTCCTAGTTTATCTTTCCCTCCCCTTCTCTACATTTCCCCTCTGGCAACTATAAATTTGTTTTCAAAATCTGTGAGTCTATTTTGTAAATAAGTTCATTTGATCATTTTTTTAAAAATTAGATTTCACATATGAGTGATATCACATATTTGTCTTTCTCTGACTTAGTATAATTTCTAGGGTCTGTCCATGTTGCTACAAATGGCGTTTTTTCATTCTTTTTTATGGCTGAGGAATATTTCTTTGTATGATTTGAGATGCCACCTTTATCATATGCTAGATTCTCATATATCCTTGAGTATATTTGAGGCTTCCTATTGCACAGGTCAATGTGTCTTCATTTGCAAATACAACACTGTTTTAATTTTAAAGGCTATTTATTTGATAGACCAAGACCACACTTAAAGTTTTTCTTTTCTAGTGTGGGTAAAAACTATTCTGACTCCATCACTTAGATTAATTTTGCCTGATTTGGATCTTTGTATACAACTATACAGTGTGTACTGCTTTGAGTCTTATTTCTTTCATTTAATCTTAATTCTGTGAGATGCATTCACAGAAGTTGTTAGTATCAGTAGCTGGTTTATTTTCATTGTTATGTAGTATTCCATTCTATGCCTTGTACCACAATTGTCTCATCCATGTCTTAGTTGATAGACATATAAATTGTTTCCAGTTTGAAGGCTTCTATGAATATTCTTATGCATGTTTATACACATTTCTAGGAATGAAATTGCTAGGTCAAAGAATAAGTGTTTTTTTTTTTCAAAGTGTTTGTACTAATATATACTCCTACCAACTATGTATGTGGTTTCCAGTTGCTCCACAACCGCAGAGCTTGTGATACTGTTAGTCTTTTAAGTTGCTTTAAAGGAAAAGAAAGAAAAAAGGAAAACCTTGCATGATATAAATCCTTTTTTTAGAGCTTGAGGAGCCATTTCTGAAGCAAGGAAGACCCTAGAAATAAAAAATAAAAACACACAGCAGACCCCATTTTTCATCACACCTGACAAGTTAACTTACAACAGTGGTGAATGGGGCTCCCTGGTGGCTCAGCAGTAGGGAATCTGCCTGCAATGCACAAGACGTGGGTTCAATCCCTGGGTCAGGAATATTCCCTGGAGGAGTAAATGGTAACCCATTCTAGTTTTGTAGAAACGTATGGTGCTGGCCCACAGGTTCATTCTGATTTTTCTGAATTAACTATTTGGCCCAATAAATAGGAAAGTTCAATTCAGTTCAGTTCAGTCGCTCAGTCGTGTCCGACTCTTTGCGACCCCATGAATTGCAGCACACCAGGCCTCCCTGTTCATCACCATCTCTCGGAGTTCACTCAGACTCACATCCATTGAGTCAGTGATGCCATCCAGCCATCTCATCCTCGGTCGTCCCCTTCTCCTCCTGCCCCCAATCCCTCCCAGCATCAGAGTCTTTTCCAATGAGTCAACTCTTCGCATGAGGTGGCCAAAGTACTGGAGTTTCAGCTTT
>SJYT01081246.1:168575-236331 GCA_006410635.1 Cephalophus harveyi
TTGCATGAAATGTTCCCTTGGTATCTCTAATTTTCTTGAAGAGATCTCTAGTCTTTCCCATTCTGTTGTTTTCCTCTATTTCTTTGCATTGATCACTGAAGAAGGCTTTCTTATCTCTTCTTGCTATTCTTTGGAACTCTGCATTCAGGTGCTTATATCTTTCCTTTTCTCCTTTGCTTTTCGCCTCTCTTCTTTTCACAGCTATTTGTAAGGCCTCCCCAGACAGCCATTTTGCTTTTTTGCATTTCTTTTCCATGGGGATGGTCTTGATCCCTGTCTCCTGTACAATGTCAAGAACCTCCGTCCATAGTTTATCAGGCACTCTATCTATTAGATCTAGTCCCTTAAATCTATTTCTCACTTCCACTGTATAATCATAACGGATTTGATTTAGGTCATACTTGAATGGTCTAGTGGTTTTCCCTACTTTCTTCAATTTCAGTCTGAATTTGGCAATAAGGAGTTCATGATCTGAGCCACAGTCAGCTCCTGGTCTTGTTTTTGCTGACTGTATAGAGCTTCTCCATCTTTGGCTGCAAAGAATATAATCAATCTGATTTCGGTGTTGACTATCTGGTGATGTCCATGTGTAGAGTCTTCTCTTGTGTTGTTGGAAGAGGGTGTTTGCTATGACCAGTGCATTCTCTTGGCAAAACTCTATTAGCCTTTGCCCTGCTTCATTCTGCATTCCAAGGCCAAATTTGCCTGTTACTCCAGGTGTTTGACTTGCTTTCAAACAGGTGTTCCTGACAGATATACAAACATGGTGCTTCTAGGTAATATTTTGTTTAGATCAGGAGTCTGAGACTAAAAAGAATTTGAAACACCGTGACCTTGTCTCCTTTTCTCATCTTAAAGATAAGGGAAAAGTTGTAACTTCTATCATTGCAGAGCAAGGTACCTTCGAACATAGAGGCTTCTCACTACAGCCTTTTGGGTGTCTCCTACAATTCTGTGAGCTGGCTGGGCTCAGCCAGGCGGTTCTGCTGCTCCTAGTGACATCTCCTGGGCTACAGTTCTCTGGGGGCTCAGTGAGCTTGTCCCTTTTGACAGGAATGCCTGTAAGTTTGACTCACTTGGGACACTGGGCCACTCTCTCTCTTTATATGTCATCTCAGAGCCTCTCCCTCCCCACATGGCCTCCCCATGTTGCCTGTCCCTTTGGTCTCTCTAATCAGGTAGCTGGATTTCTTACATGGCACCTCAGGAATTCCCAAGTACAAAAGCAGATGCCACCAGGCCTTCCAAAGGCTGAGGCTGATATCATGCATAGTGTCCCATTTGCCACATTCTGCTGATGACAATGGGGCTTCCCCAGTGGCTCAGTGTGAAGGATCTGCCTACAGTGCAGAGACACAGTAGATACAGGTTCGATCATTGTGTTCGGAAGATACCCGGGAGGAGGGCATGGCAATCCACTCCAGTATATTTCTGGGAAAAATCCCACGGGCAGAGGAACCAGGTGGGCTACGGTCCATGAGCTTACAAAGAGTCAGGCACAGCTGCAGCAACTGAGTGTGCACACACCTACCGGTGACACTGAATCACAGGGACACTTAGATTCAAGGGTAGCGGACTTCCCTGCTGGTCTGGTGGCTGAGACTCCACACTTCCACTGGAGGGGGCACAGGTTCAATTCCTGATTGGGGAACTAAGATCCCCACATTCCATAGGGCCGATATATTTAAATTAGATTCAGAGGACTATCCAAGCCATGCACATCAGCAAGTGTGCTTTATTGGAGACAGTGTGTATTCGCTGCTCAGAAACTGAGACCCAGACTGTGAAGGCTGGTGGTCTAAGCTGCTAGAGTCATAGCTATTGAATTTAGCTGATCCTTGAAGGGCTGAGAGGTGCAGAGAGGGATGGAGTGAGGCGGGGTGAGGAGGAAGGAGGGCGGGTGCTCATCCCTCGCCTCAGCACTCTAGAGACTTGGGGCTGGATCATTCTTTGCTGTAGGGACCATCCTGTGCACTGTAGGATGCCTGCTTGGCCTCCACCTACTAAATGCCTCTGGCTGTCACAGCAACCAAAAATGTCTCCAGATATTGCCAAATGTCCCCTGGGAACGAAACAGCCCTCGGCTGAAAACAGTGGCCCTCGCCTTAGTGGTGTTTAGAGGTTCTGTTACTATGCAGAAGTCTAAAGGCTTCTTAGGCTGGAGATGCTGGTTTTACATACGGTGGGGTGGGGAGCAGATTTATACTCTTAAAAGTCTTCCAATGGGAAATGTCCATATGTAATAGAAAAAAATAGGAAATCAGGTTCAGACTCTGGGCCTCTTGTTCTCTGTGGAGCCTTTGCTTTAGACAAAGACTTTATAATTTCTGCTCTAAATTCACCAGGGGGTACTTTTAAGATTGTGCTCCTGAGTGAAATCTGAGCTGGCAATCTCCTTTACTGCCAGTACATAGTAACATAGTATTACGCAGTTCCCTGACTGTGTTTCCTCTTTTTTTTTTTTTAACCAAGGGTGGTCCACAAATAAGTAAGTGTATTTTAAAGTCATGGGACTGAGTGACATGAGCTGGAGAAGTAAGCAGGTGAAGGAAGAAGAAAAGATGGTGGGCTAGGCCAGGATCCACTCTGAGTCCCTGAAATATTTTGAGGTGGGAAGACCCACCATTGGAGACCAATTGGATATATAAAATAAGAAGGAAGAATCTGAATTAAATCTTGGTCATACTTAAATAAGGCAAATGAATCAATCTGATCACTGCCAAGTCCAGGCTCATTACTGCCTCCTCTGGAACAAGAGGGGGTGCATTTATGAGCTCCACAAAACTTGCCTGCCTTGCTCACCACTGTGTCCACAGTGCCCAGAAAAGTGCATGGCGTGGGGCAGCCGCTCATGATACGTTCAGCGAATGAGTACGTGTCTGTGCTGGAAGCACTCTAACGTGGAAAGCCGGATGACACAGGTCATAAGTGCACCTCTGTGTGATGTCCCTGCAGTTGGTATTGTTGGTGCCTTGCCCCGCTTGCCTTTATCTGTCCTCCAGGGGCTGCAAGCATTGACTTAATGCAGGTGTGGGAAGATGATGAGTTAGGCCATGGTATTGTCTGTAAAAGTGTTACAGGGGATCAGATTCTGGATTGCATTGTTTTTGTTTTTTAATTTTCTTTATGTTGTGATGTTTTGACATCTTTAAAAAAATCACACCTTTCTGGCTAGAAAAAGACTGCCCCTCCCAAGGCTATTCTTAGAGATAGGAAAGGGCTCAGTATGTCTTTGGTTTGCAGACTAACCAATTCAGAGACAGACATCCTCTCCTTGACTTCTGCTTCCCATTCCTCTGCCTTAATCACCCTAAAGCCAGGGACCAGGTAACTAGAGACCACCCTGAGAGCTTAAATTCCAAAGAATTATTCCAAATAGCCAATCCTAAACCATTTACTCAGCTGTGCCTTGCTTTGCAGTTCCTGCAGAAACTTCAGTAAAGGTTGACCTAGATTTTCCCCTCCTTCCTGTCTTCCTTCTCCTGACCCAAACCTGGTGTCCCTCACATGGCCCTAGGTGGCCTGTCTTGCCTCCTGTTTCCAGGGTCTGTAAGGATATTAAAACTTGCTTGCCTGAGCCACTCCTGTGTCTGTTCTTATGGCCACGCCTGACTGTCTCATAAAAGAGCACAGAGCATAGATGCATTTTGATGGTAGAGCCAACAGGATTTCCTGATGGATAGGATACGGAAAGTGAGACAAAGATTGCAGACGAGGATGAATCCCAGGTTTTTGGCCAGAACGACTGGAGAGATGAAGTGGAAATTTGCTGAGATACGGAAGACTGCAAAGGGAACAAGTCAGGGGTGGAGTGGAGGATTGAGTGTAGAGTTTGGCCATGTTAATTTCCGCATGTCTATTAGATATACATCCAAGAGAAGCAACTGAGTAGGTAGTTGAAACAGTGAGTCTGGACTTTAGGAGAAAGATCTGAGCCAGAGATATCACTGGGGAGTTATTGGCATATAAATGATGTTTAGAGTCGTGGGACTGAAAGAAATCATTCAGGGAGTATTTATTTAGAGAAGAGCAGAGGGCCAAGGACTGAGCTTCAAGACCACCAAAACGTAAAAGTTTGTCCCAGTGGTTCTCTAAGTTTCAATTCTATCATCTTATTCTGTTATCCTCATTGGGCTAATAAGTTTCTCAATCTTTCTCCAAATTCAGTGTATTTCCTTTAAATTATTCATCGTCTGAATCCAGTTATTACTGCTCCAGTCATCTCTTGCTGTATACCAAGCTTCACCAAAAGAGTGGCATAAAACACCAGCATTTAGAGTTATAGATACATAAAACATTCTTGTGATTCCCAGGGGGGAAGAGGGGGAGGGATAAATTGGGCAGTTGGCATTGACATTGCACACTACTATATATAAAATAGATAATCAACAAAGACCTACTGGGACTTCCCTGGTGGTCCAGTGGTAAGACTCTGTGCTCCCAAAGCAAGGGGCCTGAGTTTGATCCCTGGTCATGGAACTAGATCCCTCATGCTGCAATTAAAGGTTCCCCCATGCTGCAAAGATTGAAGATGCCACATGCTGGAACTAAGACCAGGTGCTGCCAAATTAAATAAACAAATACCCACAAAGACCTACTGTGCAGCACAGGGAACTCCACTCAATACTCGGCAATGGCAAGTAGATATACGTAAAACTGATTCACTTTGCCGCACCACCTGAAACTAACATGACATTGTAAATTAACTATTCTCCAGTAAAAAGTTTTTTGAAACCCAACATTTTGTTGTCTCCTGCTTTTGTGGCTGAAGAATATGGGCTGAGTAGTTCTTCTGATCCTTGTAGGGGTAGCTGGAGGTCTATCCATGGTATTAGCTAGGGGATAAACTAATACATTCATTGAGGAGAGATGTAAATTGACTCTCGCAGCAGAGCAGGTAAGAGCCGATAAAAATAAGTGACACTGTATTTTTCAGGAAGAGAGGATGGACAGTCTTGGAAAGAAGACTAAAGCCTCCCCAGACCCTAAGGCTGTTAAAGAAGTTGGAGGAATGATCAGGCGTTTGGTAAATTGCAGCATAAATAAGAAGAGACAAATTTACTCATGTACAAAGAAACCAGAATCCCATCGGAGCACAGCCCGTCCTCCAGCTCGTCACTCTCATTTCATCTAATAACTGAGCCTTGACCTGGTGACCTATGGATCCTTGTGCAGAAGCCACTGTTACACATACTTCTCGGGAAATGCTTTCCAGATTCCTCCAGGCAGAAGTGGTTGTTTGTCCTGCTGTGTCCCTGCAGTATTTTATACTCACAAGAGGTCCCTGGCACTGGATCAAAACTTCAAATGAGGTGCAAACTTCAGTGCTTAATGTGGATGTGTGTTTGGTGTGAGAGCAGGCTTAGCGGGACTTGACCTTGAAAGAAATTATAAAAAGAAATGATTTCTTACTCGATAAAATGTTGCTTCTGATGGCAACGACATGCAAGAGGCAAAGAATGAATTAAGTGTTTATTGTTTTGCTTGGCATAAAGTTTTCACACATAAAATTTTATGATAAAGGGCAAGTCACGTCATCCTTAACTCAAGTGCCACTTTCTTAGCCTAATACAAAAAAAGATCAATTTTGCTTTCGTATACGCATACCTGTGTATGTGTGTATGTAATGATCTAGAGCTTCAATACTTTAAACTTTTCTGGTCTATAATATACTCACAGAAAAGCGCACAACTCCTAAGTGTAAAGCCCAATGAGTTTTCATTTTCATAAACTCTTCACACCCAGGAAGTCAGCACCTAGCTCCAGGAACAGAGCTTTGCTAGCACCCTGAATGCTCCTCTCTTGGTTAAATCCAGCCATCCACCATCCTCATACTCCCCTCAACAAGTAACTCTCTTGTCCTCTGATAGCCTCATAGGTGAGGTTTGCTTATTCTTAAACTTGGTATAAATAAAATTACATTTTGTATCTGCCTTCTTTTTCCCACCTGTGTCTATGAGATTTCTATTTGTCATTGCTGACAGTGGTTTATTCATTCTTATTGATTGCTGTGTATTTCACAGTATGCACATACTGAACGTTATCCATTCCACCATTGATGGATTTTTGGGAAGTTTCCAGTTGGAGGCTCTTAGGAAGAGGGTGACTGTGAATATTTTAGTATATGAGTTTCGGTATACACATGTATGCATTTCTTTTGGGTCGTGATGTAGGTGTTTTTACCTGTGGATCTGTTAACTAACTTGGTCATGTCTGTTCATCTTTGTTGTATCAATGACATTTTGTACATTGTTAAAATTACACATATTGGGTTTAACTGATGTTTGATAAACTTGAGAAAAGAGAACATAATGATTCAGCATTAAAATGGAAAGTTATAACCATAGTTTTCATAGATATGAGTTGTTGTTGTTGGTAGTCGCTAAGTCATATCTGATTTTTTTGCAGCCCGGTGGACTGTAGGCCGCCAGGCTCTTCCATCCATGAGATTTTCCAGGCAAAAATACTGGAGTGGGTTGCCATTTCCTTTTCCAGGGGATCTTCCCAACCCGAGGATCAATCTTGCGTCTCCTGCATTGGCAGGAGGATTCTTTACTGCTGAGCCACCAGGGAAATTCAGAAACAGAGTAGCAGGGTGCAAATTATGTGATTGATACAAATACTCATCAAGGGAGGATTACTTCAATTCTTCTAAATATTTATAGAAGAAACCTAAGAACACAGATCCCGTCAAGGAGACGAAACTGTCAGTCATACTTAAGTTCATGCTGTTTCTCAGGTATATGCAAAATTATTTCTCATCTCATGTCAAGTCATGCAGCTGAAGGAAGGAGAAATGGCCAAATTCCTTGAAATAAATGAAAGAAATTTTAAAGCATCGAGAAGCTGCCGTTACCTTGTTCAGGCGTCATGCAGGATTGTCACTAAAGCCTTGTGTTGTCATTTGGCAGCATTTTTACTTGTCCTAGCATGCTATGTCACTTCAGTCATATCTGACTCTTGTACTGTTGACCCCATGGACTGTAGCCCTCCCCTGTCCATGGGATCTCCAGGCAAGAATACTGGAGTGGGTTGCCATTCCCTTCTCCAGGGGATCTTTCCCACCCAGGAACTGGACCCGCATCTCTTATGTCTTCTGCATTGCCAGCCAGGTTCTTTATCACTAGTACCACCTGGGAAATCCTTACTTTTCCTTGGAGGTAGATAAATAGCAATGCATTTACCAATAATGGTGTCTTATATTTTGATGAAATCTGGTAATTAGAATGATAATATTAAAACTGTAATTTATGGGTCCAGGCAGTTGCAGCAATTTTCAAACATTCTCTCATTTAATTTGATCTTCACAGCAGCCGTGAAGGTAATATCTTTAGCCCTGGAGAAAATGGGTAACCTATACAATATGCAGTGATAGCAAGTGATGGAGCCAGGACTCAAACCCAGGGATGTGGAGCTTACTGAATGCTGACCTGCCCGGTGCTGGGAGGTCTGCAGTTTTCCAGCTGCTCTACTTGGAGAATAAATTCATCTGAGACGAGGAGAGACAGGAAGATTATTTTGGCTCTGTGCTGGCAGTATTCTTCCCTCCAACTTTAGTGACGATAAAGCTTCCACTCTGGTCCAAACTCTCATCCTCTATTATCTGTGTTAGTTGTAATAATTTCCTGCTAAGTCTCCGTGTTTCTAATATGGTCTCTTCCTACAATTTGTTCCCCACACAGCAGCTGGAGCAAGCATTTAAAGTATAAGTCAGAACATGTCACCCCAGGAATTCCCTGGCGGTCCAGAGGTTAGGACTTCATACTTTCACTACTGAGGGCATGAGTTCAGTCTCTGGTCAGGGAACTAAGATCCCAAAAGTGGTGCAGTGCAGCCAAAAAAATAAAACTCTCCAATGGCTCCCCATCTTATGCGTGCTAATCACTTCAGTCTTGTCCGATTCTGTGACCCTACAGGGTGTAGCCCTCCAGGCCCCTCCATGGGATTCTCCGGTCAAGAATACTAAAGTTGGTGGCCATGCCCTCCTCCAGGGGATCTTCATGTCCCAGTGATGGAACCCACATCTCTTCTATTTCCTGTGTTGGCAGGCAGGTTCTTTACCACCAGCGCCACCTGTGAAGCCTATTTTACTAGGTCTGAGCATCCCCCAGGCCTTGTGGCATGATCTTGTCTTGTTCTCTGACTTTCTCTCCAGTCACTCCCTGTCTCCTTCCGTACAGCAGTACAGGCCTCCTTCTACGCCCACACTCAGGGCCTTTCTGTGTGTGTCCCCCCACCCCCAGCAGCAGACTCAAGAGACAAGGATTTGAGTGCCAATTATTTAGCTGGGGAAGTGAAGGAAATACCCACAGGACATTGGGAAGGGAGATTGGAAAGGAAAGTCTCCTAATATGGAATGTTCCTGAGGCAGCCGTCACCGTGGACCACTGATTTCAGTTCCACTGGCAAAGTGTGGGAGCCAGTGTGAAACAGACACAGCAGGGCCAGCCCTGCCGAGAAGCAAGGGGCCTGGAGGTGATGCCCCAAGTCTCTCCTGTAGCTGGTCGTGTGTGTGCATGTCCATCTATCTGCCTGTGTGAACACAGAAGGCTCCAGCGCCCAGAGAAAGCCTACAGGCAGAAAGGATAAAAATGTTGGTAATTTGACGTCAGGCTAGCCCTCTACTAATAAAGCCTGAGGCATAAGGGCAAGACCCTGAAAATGTCCACGACAGCCCCACGCATTTGCTCTGCCTGGAACATTTTTCCCTCTGATGACTGAGTTTTAACCTCTTAGGTTTATGCTCAAATGACTCCTCAGCGAGGCCTTTCCTGATCTCCGTGTTTAAATTGCCTCTCTACTTCTAACATACATGTGCATCTTGCTCACTGTCTTTCTTACCCCATTTAACAGAGGCACCACAAGGGCAGAATTTTTGGTCTTTTGGTATTTGTGGCTTTACCTGCAATGCTTAGCATGGTGGCTGGTACATAGTAGATGTTCAGTAAATATTAAATGAAAAGTCATTTAATATTTATGAATGAAATGAATGAATGAAAGGTCATTTTAAAAAGTCTCTATTAGTGTCCTGTGTCTATATATCAATTGACTTATAATCCCCAAGAGACCAAAAAATATGATTAATTGACATCTACACATGCTAACATATACCCGTTAGGACCTGATTATGAATGGCCTTCAATGGCCCTCATGCTCTCTCAAAAATGTTGACCATCAACTACGTACCAGGCACTGTTTAAATACCAGGAACATCGCTTTATAGTAGCTAGAAATGGCTCTTGGAAGGCAGAAACACCGGAAGCAACGGCTCAAACGGAGTTGGTTTTATTTTTCTCGTATAATTAGAAGTCTAGACGTAGGCAGTCTGGGCCTCGTACACTGGCTCCAAGGGGCCACCAGGGACCCTGTCTGATTCTGCCTTCTCCACGTAGTCCCAAGTTTGCTGCCTCAACTCCGTCAGTGTCTGCATTCCAGGCAGGAACAGGGGATGTGTATTCCAGAGGATTCCTCAGCCTATGATCAATCTCTTCCTGTAAAGTTCTACCTGGACAATCTCCACTTACTTCTTCTTACCCATCTCTTGGCCACCTAGCACCAATACTAAGAAACACAGCATTTTTTGTTTACTTCTTTTGGTCGGCTATGTTATTTCGTAAACAAAATTGGGGGAAAGAGTACAGTTAAAGGCATCCTTGAATAAGCAGCTAGCAATGCCAGCTGCCCCAAGACTTCTAAGAACCATACGCCCTCGGACCTGTCACTGTAGTTAAGGCAAACAGCAAACCAGAAAGCAAACACACGCCCATCAGTACATACATACCCACTTGCCAGAAAACAACAATGCCAAACAGCTGCAGTAGTAAAATAAGGGGAGGCATTAGAGTGACTCAGATGCTACACTGTACCTGGAAGTCAGGGAAGCAGCTGTCCAAAAAGGTGACGTTTCAGCTGAATTCCCAATCAGGAAACAAGCAATCTTGCCAAGATCAACTGCACTTTTACTGATCCTTTGTTGGTTATAATTTAATCCGGGACAAGGAAGCAGTATAACCATGTCTGCCTAGTTCTATAAAATCCAGCTTTCAAGAGGTGGGATAAATCAGCCTTAGTTTTCCTAAACATTCTTTCAAAGCTATGATGAGTCCTTTTCTCCTTTTTAATGCTTTTAAAAATTCTCTCCTCTCTTCTCCCTGACACACGAGCAAAAATGAGATTGTTTCTGGAAATAATGGTAGAGGATCATGAGATGGAGGGGCAGAGGGCATTGTTTTATTTTGTTTTTAAAGCTTGGTATAGGCAAATACAAGAAAAAAATATTTCCAGAAAATAAACTGGGTGAGGGCAATTTATAAGAGAGGGAGTAATTTTGGAGACATTCTGTTCAACCCATGAGCCCATCTGGTAAATTTACTAATTAAAAAAAAATTTTTTTATTGGGGTATAGTGACTTTATACTGTTGTGTTAGTTTCTGCAGTACAACAAAGTAAATCTGTTATATGTATACACATATCCTCTTGAATGTAGGTTAATATTAAAGAAGATGCATTTTGAGAGCTCAGTGTTTTAGCGTCAAGAGGCTGCTGTGTTGGGTGAAACTTTGTGTTGTGTTCTGATTCACACACAGCCTTAGAAAGGTTCTCAGGTGCTCAGGTGTTATAAGACAGTTAAGCAGAAATGTTATTTTTGCATCTAGAAAGTTTGTTGACCATAATTGCAAATTCAAATGCTATCAGATTTATTTTTTCTTGAGACTGGGCTAATGTGTGGACTCCTGCTGCCAGTTCTTTTTCTCCCAATCCTTTTATGCTATAATCGCACCTTTGTGCAAGTTGACAAGTATGGTTCCTAAAACTCTTGCCTGGACCCAAATCCGCAGGTGCATCCAAGTTCACTTTCAAGAGAACCATTAAGGAGAAAGGTGGAACAATGTCAGTGAACACTGGGACTGTAACATGGATATAATATACTACCTTCCATTACATTCACCAGTGACTCTTTATGCTTTGTGTGTGTGTGTGCTCAGTTGCACAGTTGTGCCTGAGTCTGTAACCCCATGAACAGTAGCTTGCCGGGCTTCTTGGTCTATGGGATTTTCCTGGCAAGAATACCGGAATACATAGCTATTCCCTTCTGCAGGGGATCTTCCCAACCCAGGAATCGAACCTGGATCTTCTGCATTGCAGACAGATTTTTTACCACTGAGCCAGCTGGGAAGTCCTATGCTTTGCATACAGATGTTTAAAATGCTTTCCATTGCATTTCACTTTTTGGTTGCAGTGTTGTGCTGTGTGTTGCTCTCTTTTACCCCTGATATTACCAAGATTGCCCAGATGATTCAGCACTTCTACAAAACTGCCACATCCAGATGGTTTTTCATTCTTTATCTGAATGTTTTGGTACTGTGTAAATGCTGCCTAAGTGAAAAGTTTTTAATTGTGAAAAATCTGAGTTATATTCACCTTTTCATGTTTTTGTCACCTACAACTTTTTTGGCTAATAATCTGTTTAGAGGAAGTTCCTGTTGCTTATTCAGTTGTATTTGAAACTGCTGAAAACAAAACCCTATGCTCTCAATTTCTGAATTCTGTAGCTTGTTGATGTAATAATTCTACTTACAGGATAAAGATTTATGATGAAAGATTTTGATAATCAAAATGATTTTTAAATGTTTCTTGAATGGTTTGGAGAAACTGGTCCATGAATACAAAGGAATTACTTGCAAGTACTAGCAACCACTTTCTAAAAAACATTAATATGGTGTTAGTATGTCTTGAATAAAAATATGGAAGATATGGAATAATGTAATTACTGAATGATTCCAGTTTTTTAAGATGCAGTAAAAAACCAGGAAAACACCATATTTATGTATTAACCATTGTAGGATGGAAGTTTGAGTTATTTTTACTTTCCTATTTTGCTTTTGCTTGCAAAGTTTAAATTATTTTTATAAGGAACAGGTAAAGGCAATGTTTTTTCTTTTTTTTTTGCTGAACCAAGGCTTGTGGGGTCTTCGTTCCCCAACCAGGGATCGAACCCATGCCCCCTGCACTGGAAGTGCAGAATCCTAATCACTGGACCACCAGGGAATTTCCTGAAAGCAATTTTTAAATGAATACACATTCAACGAGGACAGAGTACATGAAGAAGAAAGAACATCAGCTTAGGAACTGAGCAGATGTGGGTTCGAGTCAGTGGGTTACTGATTGCACATGCAGCCTAAACCTCCAAGCTTCAACGTCTCTCCTGGATAAGTTCAGGGAGAGGGAAGAGTGTTTCTCTAAAGCTGTGCTTTTTTCAATAAAAATAAAGATGAAGGGTCGAAATGACAGTTGTTAATGAATCCTGATAAGAAGATGGCAGGGGAATCTGTGAGAAAGCACAATCTGTCACGGTTAAAGTGAAGACATGGGGATGTCCACACTCCCCAAACCAACATCAGCACAGGCTCACTATGTGTTTCCAGACTGCTTCTAGAACCTACCTACCCTCCTTCTATAATGTGAGAATGTGAATGCATACTCCCTCTGGATCAAGAGAAGATGCCAGTAAAATAACTCACATTGCAGGCACTCAGAATTGCTGTATTCTAATGTTCGTTTCAGTCACCCCCAATTGAAAGGGAAGAAGAGCTAGAACATCAAAATTACCATTGGTGCTGAGATGGCAGCTGTAGGTATACAGAAGTCTATTTTAGCAGACTTCCCTCCAGTTGGAAAACAAAACAGGCATAACTAGCTTGACTTTGTCTCTTTATCTCTTTCCATTTAAACACAGATATCCTGTTGTGATAACCTTTGACACTCTATTTCACGGTGATGGTAAATAACAACTGCCCCCATTTTGTAATGTCGTTCCTGGTTAAACAGTGCCATTAATTACTGAACATAAAAGTTGAAGTTTTTGTGAATAGAAGGAAATGTCACTTGAACTCCTTTGCTTTGTTCACTAAATTTATTTGAAGGCTTGAGTGGTTTAAAAGGCTTAGAGAGAATTATTGGATTGTGGGTCTGTCGTTGGGAATGGCCCCTGAACTGACCATAAGAACCAGTCCATTTAGGGGCAGTGAATTATTTAAGAGACTTACAGAGCTTCCTGGGAAATCTGAGTTCACAGTAAAATTAAGAAATTAATGAAATTAGGAAATCAGCTTTCGGATGCTCACAAGCTACCTTAATTTGGTTAGAAAATGTAGCTTGGTTTACCTTTTTTACTGTATTAAAAAATGATACTCTTTGTTATTGAAACAGTGTTAGAGAGCTTTGCAAAAGAATGAGTTTAAAATCATTATGTAGGTCACTTTGAAGAAAGTCTTGGAAATTGTTTCACCATAAATTTCTGTATTGATCAGAACATTGAGTTAGAGCTTCTGTCATCTTTCATCTTTGATAGTGTCATTTTTTGTCAGTATTTCTTAAATAAGGAAAGGTCTGGGATTATATAACATCTTTTACTGAAAAGTTATTTAATTTTGTTTTCCTATAAGCAGTTCTTTTTTCTTGACTTACATTTTAATTTCAGCAATTATTTTTATTTCAAGTTGATTTTTTAAGTGAATTTGATGATATTGCGTGTATCTTTTCAAATTAGTGTTTTGGGGGGTTTTGGTATATTCTAGGAGTGGAATTGCTGGAATGTATGGTAGTTCTACTTATAGTTTTTGGATAAACCTCCATACTGCTTTCCACAGTGGCTGTGTCAGGTTGATTTTCAGTTTACTCCTAGCCTTTTTAAAACTTAGCTTTTTGTAAAATGTAAATAAACATTATAAACTGCTAGGTGATGGGACCCTAAAATTTGAGATTTGCAAAGGGCCTTTTCTGTCCCATCTTTGCCCTTAGTTAGATGATTACTGTGTGCTCCGTCACCCAGTCGTGTCCAGCTCTTCGCCACCCCATGGACTGTAGCCCACCAGGCCCCTCTGTCAATGGGATTTCCCAGGCAAGAATACTGGAGTGGGTTGCCATTTCCTCCTCCAGGGGATCTGCCTGACCCAGGGATCGAACCTGTCTGTCAGAACCTCTTCTGTCTACTGCATTGGCGGGCAGATTCTTTACCACTGAGCCACCCGGGAAGCCCTTCCCCTTCCCTCCCCAGGTTTCCCACCTCATCTCCCTGGTGGCTCAGATACTAAAGAATCTGCCTGCAACGCGGGAGATCTAGGTTCCATCCCTGGGTCAGGAAGATCCCCTGGAGAAGGAAATGGCAACCCATTCCAGTATTCTTGCCTGGAGAATTCCAAGACTGAGGAGCCCGGTGGGCTACAGTCTATGGGGTCACAAAAAGTCGGACACCACTGAGCTTCTGAGCACACTTTTCCCTCTACTTCATCTATTTTGTATTATAAATCTGCTGTTTTCAAAGTGGTGTTAACTTCTGCACATCAGGTCTTGACATAAACATAGGGAAAATTTTAAGACTTTGGAATTAAAAAAACAAAGATGACTGGATAGTCTTTCAGCAGAATACTGATACCTCTGGGGATCTTGTACCCCTACAGGAACATACATGTTTATCTGTGACTAAGCTATTTTACAAGTCCATTGAGCTAAAAGTCAACTTGAAAACTATTTCAGTTGACCAGAACAATTCAGAATTTGAGGAGGAAACTCTAGTAATGCAAATAATTCTTGTCCATAGACAAGCAAAGAGTGTCCCGTGAACAGTCTATTGATTTTCCTCTCCCGTTGTAGAAGACAGCTTTGTATCCATTCGTAAATTTATTTTAGCACTCCCATCTATACATGTCTCTTCTCTTTGACTTCTTCTTTGAATGAGTTGTCACATTTCACTGATAATGAAATAAAATATTTACAAGGTATTCCTTTCCTTGTGGCTCAGCTGGTAAAGAATCTGCCTGCAATGCGGGAGACCTGGGTTCGATCTCCGGGTTGGGAAGATCCCCTGGAGAAGGGAAAGGGTACCCACTCCAGTGTTCTGGCCAGGAGAATTCCATGGACTGTATAGTCCATAGGGTCACAAAGAGCTGGACATGACTGAGTAACTTCCACTTTCACTTCACCTTTCATATCTATAAGAGAGTCATGCCTTTACCTTTTTGTGAAAAGTATCCTTTAACCTTGGAGAAGGCAATGACAACCCACTCCAGTACTCTTGCCTGGGAAATCCCATGGATGGAGGAGCCTGGTAGGCTGCAGTCCATGGGGTCGCGAAGAGTCGGGCATGACTAAGCGACTTCACTTTCACTTTTCACTTTCCACTTTCATGCATTAGAGAAGGAAATGGCAACCCACTCCAGTGTTCTTGCCTGGAGAATCCCAGGGATGGGGGAGCCTGGTGGGCTGCCGTCTATGGGGTCGCACAGATATTATACAAATGGCCACTGAATCAGAGAAAACCTCTTAACATTCTCCCTAGGCTTATAGATAAAGAGAGTTAGGCTCTCAGAAACTCAGAGTATTATATACAGGCAATAAACTGCTGACCTGGACTTGAATCCTATCCACTCAGTTCCTAAACTGTTGTTTTGTTCTATCCCTTAGCACTGCCTTCTTATTGAGAAATAGATTTTTATGCATTAAAAGATTGCTTTTAGCTTTATGTTCCAGTTGATTCTGATATTCGAAGTCATTTCTTGTTATCCAAAAAAAAAAAGGATACCCCATAATCTTGAGATTCATAGTAAATTTGATTTATACAGTCTCAGACCTCAGCTTTGTCTTTCTAACTGCTAGGTTTCTCTGTTCTGCTTTGGTGGGGATGTTTTTCTTGGCTTTGCATCAAATAACACCATATTTCTCAAAGCTTCGGTTGGTCTCATTTAAGGTATGCATTAAATTGCATACGTGGCTACTCCCTCTCAGTTCTTGCTCAGGCCTTGTGATTATGTCGAGAAGAAAGACTCAATGAAGTGGCTGTGTGCCTTTCACATCTCTCTCATTCTTGCTACTCTTTTACAATAAAGAGAGCCTTAGAGCTTCCCTAGCACCGTCAGTACTTAATTATTTTTGTTTGTTTGTTTTTATTGAGCTTATTTAACGGTTATCTTTTATTTATGGAAAATTATTCTGTTTTGAATTTACATTAGTAGTATAAAACCTCTCTTAAAATAGATTGCTGTCAAAAATAGGTTGCAATAACAGTTATGAACTCAGTTCAGTCGCTCAGTTGTGTCTGACTCTTTGTGACCCCATGGACTGCAGCACACCAGGCTTCCTTGTCCATCACCAACTCCCAGGGCTTGCTCAAACTCATGTCCATGGAGTCAGTGATGCCATCCAACCATCTCATCCTCTGTCGTCCCCTTCTTCTCCTGCCTTCAATCTTTCCCAGCATCAGGGTCTTTTCCCATGAGTTAGTTCTTTGCACCAGGTGGCCAAAGTATTGGAGTTTCAGCTTCAGCATCAGTCCTTCCAATGAACATTCAGGACTGATTTCCTTTAGGATGGACTGGTTGGATCTTCTTGCAGTCCAAGGGACTCTCAAAAGTCTTCTCCAACACCACAGTTCAAAAGCATCAGTTCTTCGGTGCTCAACTTTTTTTATAGTCCAACCCTCACATCCATACATGACCACTGGAAAAACCATACCTTTGACTAGCTAAACGTCCTTTTGACATTTATCGGCAAAGGAATGTCTCTGTTTTTTTAATATGCTGTCTAGTTTGGTCATAGCTTTTCTTCTAAGGAGCAAATGTCTTTTAATTTCATAGCTGTGGTCACCATCTGCAGTGATTTGGGAACCCCAAAAAATAAAGTCAGCCACTGTTTCCATTGTTTCACCATGCATTTACCATGAAGTGATGAACTAGGAGATGGCAAATACCATGACTCTTACTGTCGTTCAATCGCTAAATCAAGTCTCTTTGCGACCGCATGAACTGCAGCATGCCAGGCTCCCCTGTCCTTCGCTATCTCCCAGATTGCTCAGATTCATGGCCATTGAATCGGTGATATTATCTAACCGTCTCATCCTCTGCCACCCTCTTCTCCTTTTGCCTTCAATCTTTCTCAGCATCAGGGTCTTTTCCAATGAGTTTTACGAGGCCTCAAATTTAGGATGGAGAAGAGTATTTGGAGGTGAAAATCCAGATGAAAAACAGTCAGTTGTACAAGTAAGTGGCCTTGGGTCGATTACCACCTCTAGGTACCTAGCCATCAAACTGAGAACACTACCATCTACCTCACAGAGTCATTGTGACAAAGAAATAAGATGATAGCGGTGATTATAAGCTCCCCAGAGTATACCTAGCTTATCTTTTTAATCCTTCAGCTTCTCACACAGTCCTTAGCACATAGGACTTAATTAGAGCCTCATTTGCTTCTTTCTTTCTGTGATGGCACTTGGTATTGTCACATGATTCCCTGTGTTATTATAAAGTAGAGAGTATACCATATGAAGACATGAAATACAAACAAGCATTTCCAGTCTTTCATTCCCCCCGCAATTACCAAAGCTGTATGTGGTCAGTGTACACATTGTATACGTTGTGCCCAGGATACACATTTGAAACATAGGAAAAGATAATAAAGCAACTAAAAAAAGGCCTCCCTCAAATTCCACCTCCCTGTACACACACACATACACACACACACATACACACACACACATACACACACACACATCACGCATCAAAGTTAATCATTCTTAACTTGTCAAAATTCAGTGTTTCTATAATTTAAAAAATATATATACATATGTATGTGTATGAGTGCACATGTGCACTCAATTTCGCACAACTCTTCGCGACTCTATAGATGGTAGCCCGCCAGGCTACTACTGTATACACAGTTTTGCAACCAGTTATTTCCACTTAACATTAGGTCATCAGCCTTTTACTTGGTGCTACAGAATTCTTTTCATTCAGCTCCATTTTTAATGTTTCCCCGCAGTAAGGCCTTGCTTTTGCACTCATCCTGGGATCTGCCGAGAGAACGTCAACCTGTGAACCCTTGGGTAGAAATGTTCCCAGATGAACCAGTCAGACAGTTTGGATGGAGCTCATGGCTATTTTCGGGGCCAGGTCAGGAAAAGAGGAGATGGAGGAAAGGAGCCATGGAGACAGCTTCACCTGCACAAACTAGATTGGGCAGTCCTTAGTCAGGAAGCCAGCCGGTCGCCTTGGTGACGCTGGGACCCCACCCATTAATCTCGCGCTCCCTCTGCTGGCCTCCTCGAACACATTCGCTGCGTGATGCTTTGAGCACTGACCACGGAGGAGCCGAGTCCATTGAAATCGCCTGTGATGGACAGACGAGAAAGAGCCACCCTTTATGCATTTTTTATAAGGACAAAGTTTACAGCAACACTGATGGATTGACTGATAGTGCTTATTCGGTTGAAACGAATGAGAATCCACAACCCCCCTCCCGCCTCCTCCCCAGAGTAATGCAATTCTAAAGGTCTCCCCTTTCCTTTTCAAGATTCTTATTATCCTCCTGCCAGGTCTCCGGTGATCTCTTCGGTTGTTTTTCTTAACTGTATTTTGCTGTTGCTTTTGCACCGCCTTGCCCCGCCCCACCCCCTCGCTGGTGCCATTTGTGAATAAGAAAGGAATGGTAAAACCCTGCCTTTGCCTTGCAAAGCACAACTCCAGTCAGCTGCTCTAATCGTGCAGCCTCTTATTTCTCCATTTGGGCTTAATTCAAAGCTGTAAAAAGCTTTCAAAATAGGTGTGCACTCTCCTTGACAGTTGTGATAAAACAATGCCTCCAATAAAGGGAAAGCAAGACACATTTGCAATATCCTTTTCCATAATTTATAGTGATTTAGCTCCCCCCATCAGGAGATAAGAATTTCTTTGGGAGCAATTTTCTTTTAATAACACCATCTGAAGCAGCAAACATTTCTTTTGCAGTCATTAGAGCACCTAGCCTACAAAGCAGTGACTGAAGTTTGAAGTAGGATTTAGAGAATGGCTGTCTGCATCACATAAATAAACAATGAGAGACCTGACCATTTCATTACAGAACTTAAATAATCAGTACAGATGGTCAGCTGCAGCATTACGCACGCATAACCTATTTAAAAGACAACATTGTAGGGGCAGAAGAATTAATGTACTCCCAGTGCCATTCATTCACTCAAGTTACTTCTTTTGCAGTAAGCACCAAAGCCTGGGTCAGGCAAATTATTGCAGGCAGTAATGCAGACACATGAGAAGATAAGGGAATTGCTGAATGATGAGAGGATAAAGACTAAAATTAGCTTAAGGATTTATGGCCCCAAGCTTAGCCTAAATGAATGTTATATGTTTCAATCCTTCTCAGTGAGTTGCAAGTGACCAAAAAACCAAACCAAAACAAAAATTTAACTACACCCGAAAATGTAATTTTTTAATCTTATTAGTTCATGTAACTAAGAAGTTCAGAGCTTTAGATGTAGTTGGTTCTAGACATTTAGGTAAGGCTGTCAATTCTGCTCCCTTCCCTGTGGCTTCCTTTCCAGCATGACATCCCTGATGGTCTCCACTGATACTCCATGCTTATGTATTAACACCTTCAAACCCAATAGAAAGAGATTCTTTGTCCTAATCATTGGGCAAGATCATGGATTACATCCCTTTGATTAGTTTTGAATATGTGCATTTCCTGAACCAATCATTGTGTCCGGAAGAGAAACATGTTTTGATGGAGTCCTTCTACTGAGCCATGAGTGTGTGTGCGTGTGTGTCAGGGCCGGGGTGGGGGAGGTGACAGAGGGGCAGAGCAGGAGAAAACAGGGTTTGTACGTAGCACTACCAAAACAAGTAGACGAGGAGAGGAGGTGAGTGGCCCTTTAAGGGAAACCTACATGCTATTAGCAGATGATGGTGAAGGGATGCTGACAAGGCGAAAGAGATGTCTGACCCTTTAACAAATGCAACGTAGAAAGGAACACTCACTAGAACCTTCACATGAATTAAGTTAATACACAGGATGGAGCCTACAGTAAACACTGGGAAATGTCCTCATGTCTATGTATTTGCCTGAGGAGTTCCAAGTTACGTTTGTTACCAGGGTGAAATAACACGTGTTCTTAATAGGTAAAAACAATCTTCCTGGCATCTTTTCTATGTTCCCACTCAATGTTTGCTGGCTTTTACGTTTCCCATTGTCTCAAATGAAAGAAGAGTATCTTAGAGTACCCCATCCCTCAGTCTGTTGAATTAACCAAAATACGTGCCAACCCTTTTGAGAATCCTGGCGCTGAAAGGGTCAAGTGAATGTAAATAAGGCATGGCTGACCTAACAGGTTCCAGACTGCTAGGCCCCTGTTACTTCTTTGGAAATGTTTCTTTCTTTTAACTTGTGCTCAGAGTCATTTACTTGTGGTTATTCTGGTTGTGCCACAATCTCTCTGGAATGTCTTACTCATTGGCAGACTACGGTAATACTAAAAGGAACTGTTGTTACATTTCAGTATAGAGACAGGACACAGACACACAAATGAGTACAGATAAAACCACTGAATCTGAATGAGATAGATGGATTGTATAAATATCAATTTCCTGGTTGTGATATTATTCTATAATTTTGAAAGACATTACCATTGGGAGAAATTGGGAGGAGGAACACAGGATCTCTCTGTATAATATTTTTTACAGCTGCATATGCGTCTATAATTATCTAAAAAGTTCTTTCACAATTAGAAAAAAAAAAGATACCATAAGACCAACAAACAAAACAACTACCAAAAAAAAAAAAAGGTAGAAAAAGGTTGGCATCTTAATGATAACAAGGTCTGATGTCATCTTGACAGAAGCAAGTACTTAAAATGTTTTTTCAAAGAAAGGTGTGAATGTGTCCTTATCTTCCTGGACTGAAATTACTGAAGCCCTAGGCTAAGTTACTGGTACTGGTAAGTCACTTCAGTCGTGTCCGACTCTGTGTGACCCCATAGACGGCAGCCCACCAGGCTCCCCCGTCCCCGGGGTTCTCCAGGCAAGAACACTGGAGTGGGTTGCCATTTCCTTCTCCAATGCAAGAAAGTGAAAGGGGAAAGTGAAGTCGCTCGGTCATGTCCGACCCTCAGCGACCCCATGGACTGCAGCCTTACAGGCTCCTCCATCCATGGGATTCTCCAGGCAAGAGTACTGGAGTGGGGCGCCATTGCCTTCTCCGTAGGCTAAGTTAAGAATATGCTATACTTGGTTTTGGAAAGAGTTTGGTCACAAATTCTATAAATATGTATTCTTTCAACAAAATTTTTTTTTTTTCAGTTTTTGTTTTTAAAAAATCAAGGTAAAATTAATACAATACACAGTTAAAACAAAACTAACCTTTTAAAAGAAACAATTCTGCAGCATTTAGTATTATGCATTCATAATAAGCCTGTGCAACAACGGCTTCCCTTGTGGCTCAGCTGGTGAAGAATCTGCCTGCAATGTGGGAGACCTGGTTTCGACCCCTGGGTTGGGAAGATCCCCTGGAGCAGGGAAAGGATACGCACTCCAGTATTCTGGCCTGGGGAATTTCATGGATTGTATAGTCCATGGGTTGCAGAGTCAGACACGACTGAGCGACTTTCACTTCACTTCACTTCGCAACCACCATTTCTATCCAACTCCATCCATGAAGACCCCATAGATCGTCAAGCAGTTACTCTCCATCTCTCCTTCCTTGCCTGCCTCCTCTAGCCTCTGGTAACCATCAATCTACTTCCTATTTCTACAGATTAACTGTTTCTGGATATTTCACAAGACAGAATTATAAATATGTGATCTTTTGTATTTGATTTGACGTAGCATAATATTTTGCTATGGAAAACATTCATCCATATCAGAGCACATATCAATGTTTCACTCTTTTTCCTGGTCAAATAATATTCTGTTTTACAGATATAGCACATTTTGTTCATCCATTCAACAGCTGATGGAAATTTGGGTTGTTTCCACCTTTTGGTTATAGTGCCACTATAACATTGGTATACAAGTTTTTGCTTGAACATCTGTTTTCAGTTCTTTTGGGTATATACCTAGGAGTGAAATTGCTGGGTCACATAATAATCCTCTATCTAACTTAAGAAATACTCATTGACCAGCTACAGTATTCTCTGTAGTGTCCTAAGTACTGACAACACAATATTGAACCTAGGAGATACCTTGCTCTCCTGGGTACCTACTAGCAAAGAGATAATAAACAGTAAGCTGGAGAGGTGCATAACTTGTGGTATAAAATGAAAATTAAGATCTTGGAAAAAAAAATTTAGAATCCCTCTAAGCGACAACAGAGCATTAAACCACATGAAGAATCCGTCTAAACACGGGATTCCAAGAGAACTTACGTGTCACTCATGCTGAAGCTGATCCTGACAACAAAAACTTAAGTATGGTCATTTCAGCTGCCAAGCACCCACAAGTAGATGAAATGGGGATACTTGATGAGCAGCAACAACCAGGAATGTGTGAGCTACTTAGTATAGGTGGTAGGGAAGGGTCTTTCTGAGGTTATATTCAAGCTCAGACCTGGATGATAAAAAGGAAACAGTTTATCTCCATCTAGGGGCAGAGCAACCAGGCAGATGGAATAGACTGAACAAAGGTCCCAGGGCGTAAATGCTCTTGGTGTAGTTAAAGAACCAAAACAACAGAATCTGGCCACTGTGGCTGGAGCCTGGTGACTTCAGCATGTGTTGAAGTATGATTTCTAACCATTCGTTCCTTGAAGAGGGCCCCCAAGTTTTTACAATTCTACTCAGTAAAAACTGGGACCTGTTTTTGGAGTGAAGGCGGTGAAGCTTGGTAACTTTAGACTCTGGACCCATCATTCTCAATGAGCAGGCCGTGGCACACCACTGTTCCCCAGGTCCTTCTCAGCGGGGGCCCCAGGTGGGAGTCAGATTTCACCGAATGTGTAAAATGTACTCTGCTTCATAGAGAATTTGTGGCTATCTGTAGGAGTGCTGAGCTGAGGGGTGGCAGGATGTGGTGTGTGTGCAGAATGTGATGCAAGTCAATGTTAAGAAGCATACCATAATGCCAGCCAGGGTCAAAGACCATCTCCTGGGATGGACTGAGAAGAGGAGTCTCTAAGTGCAGAGTCATGGGGGGAAGGAGGGTGAACTGAGGCCCAGAGCATAGAGTGACTTCTGTGCACACTCTCATACACACCACCCAGACACGGGAGTGGGTGCTGTGTTGCCATCACTGCTGAGGGCTTCTGTCTCCCTTCATCCCTCACAGCATGCCTTCCAAAGTTCCGTACTCATAAAGTTCTGGAAACTGGGGAAAATGTGGAGAACATGATGCCAGACAGCATTTACAAGCGCTATGTAGGTGAAACAGTCAGACATCTGGCTGACCTAGCAGTTCTTTCTGCAACTGGGGAAGCCCTGGGCCAAGAAGTAGGGTTTACACCCAAGCCAAGAAGTTTCTGGAGCAGTGAGGGCAGGATGAGTGACTCAGAGAGGTAATGCAGTCCAGAAGGGATATTTTAGGAATTACTGTAAAATCAGTGGTTTAAAAAACTGAGCTAATAAAGTTGGAGACTGGGGGTGTGGTGGGAAACCTGTATGCGCCAAGTCTTCCCAGAGCTTGCTAGTACTAGAAACTAAGAGAGAACAGCAATGAGTATCATCTAAGAGGAGAAAATGATGATATCAGATCACAAAAATAAATCAGGTGGCAGTATAAACACTTCACGGGATTTTCATGAATAAATATTTCCTAGTTCTTTTTGGTGAGATAAACACTTTGTTATCTTAGATCATACTGAGACGGATAAATGTGATCATATTCATTTTAAAGGACACTGCTTCAGTCATTTGAAGTGGTCGTAACAAACTACCGCAGACTGGATGTCTTAAACAACAAACATTTATTTCTCATAGTTCTGGAGGCTGGAATTCTAGGAACAGGGTGCCAGCACGGTTGGGTTTGGTGAGATCCCTCTTCTAGGTGGAAAGATGGATTTTTCACTGTATCCTCACATGGTGGAAGGATGATGAGAGAGCTGTCTCAGGTCCCTTTTATAAAGGATCTAATAAATGGGATGCTAATCTCATTCATGAGGGCTCCATCTTTGGGAACTAATTACCTTCCCAAAGTCCCCCCTCCCCCCACTAATAGCATCACACTAAGGATAGAATTTCAACATATGAATTGGGTGGTGGGGGTGTCAGTATACAAATAATGTAGCTCATTGCTGATCATGTCCTTGGGTACATACTGAGTCACATCTGACTTTTAGCAACCCCATGGACTGTATCAGGCTCCTCTGTCCATGGGATTCTCCAGGCAAGAATACTGGAGTGTGTTGCCATTTCATCCTCCAGGGATCTTGTCAACCCAAGGGTTGAACCCCTGCTTCCTATATCTTACATTGTCAGGCAGATTCTTTACCACTGAACCACTCAGGAAGCCCATTGCTGGCCATATCAGGTTCCAAAGTGTACTTCATATTCATTACATTTGTGGAAATACCAACCAGTGAGAACGTTCTGCATGGTTTCAGCCATGTCTGGGCATCCAGTTATAAGATAGTTCTTGGTAATATACAAAATTCCAAATTCTCTTGCCTTTTTGACAGGCATTGCTGACTCAGCATTCCATTCAGATCATGAAACACATAACTTTTTTTTTTTTAAATACTCATAATCATTTGGTAGTTTTTTTTTTCCTTTGAAAGTGAGGTACCTAGGGAAAATGTTATATCCTCATTTTAAGCTAAATATAACCTCTCCAGATGGAAATTGAAACTAGAAAATGTGCTATCTTATTTTAATTCTTTTTTTCCCCTTTCTCCTCTATGATCATAGAAGAAATTCACTGAAAACTAGCTAAGTAAAAAAATATTCCACACATTTATTTTTCCCAATCTGAGTAAAATTTGAAAGTTAAGTCACTTCTTTATAAGCCAGAACTCTGAAAATATGTTTTTTTAATTGTTTTGGGAAAAGGTGATGTTATAATAATCATAATAATAATGTTCTACAGAGATAAAGATGTATCTTTGTATGATTGAAATTTAATCTGAGAACATTAACTTTCTATGATTTGTTTTAATAGGAAAGGTAGACTATTATGTACTTTTCACTTTTGAGAATTTTTAATTTAAAAACTGAATAATCATTTCACCTTTGTTTTAAAAAATAGGTATATATATTCAATTCATTTCAGTTGCTCAGTCATGTCTGACCTTTTGTGACCCCATGGACTGCAGCACATCAGGCTTCCCTGTCCATCACCAACTCCCACAGCTTGCTCAAACTCTTGTCCATGGAGTCAGTGATGCCATCCAACCATCTCATCCTCTGTCGTACCCTTTTCCTCCCGCCTTCATTCTTTCCCAGCATCAGGTTTTTTCCCATGAGTCAGTTCTTCACATCAGGTGGCCAAAGTATTGGAGTTTCAGCTTCAGCATCAGTCCTTCCAATGAATATTCAGGACTGATTTCCTTTAGGATGGACTGGTTGGATCTCCTTACAGTCCAAGGGAATCTCAAGAGTCTTCTCCAACACCACAGTTCAAAAGCATCAATTCTTTGGCGCTCAACTTTCTTTATAGTCCAACTCTCACATCCATACATGACTACTGGAAAAACCATATTTTTGACCAGATGGACTTTTGTCAGCAAAGTAATGTCTCTGCTTTCATTATGCTATCTAGGTTGGTCATAGTTTTTCTTCCAAGGAGCAATTGTCTTTTAACTTCATGGCTGCAGTCACCATCTGCAGTGATTTTGGAGCCCAAGAAAATAAAGTCTGTCACTGTTTCTATTGTTTCCCCATCTATCTGCCATGAAGTGATGGGACCAGATGCCATGATCCTAGTTTTTTTAATGTTGAGTTTTAGGCCAGCTTTTTCACTCTCCTCTTTCACCTTCATCAAGAGGCTCTTTAGTTCCTCTTCACTTTCTGCCAAAAGGGTGGTGTCATCTGCATATCTGAGGTTATTGATATTTCTCCCAGCAATCTTGATTCCAGCTTGTGTTTCTTCCAGCCCAGCGTTTCTTATGATGTACTCTGTATATAAGTTAAATAAGCAGGGTGACAATATACAGCCTTGATGTACTCCTTCCCCAATTTGAAACCAGTCTGTTGTTCCATGTCCAGTTCTAACTGTTGCTTCTTGACCTGCATACAGATTTCTCAGGGGGCAGGTCGGGTGGTCTGGTATTCCCATCTCTTGAAGAATTTTCCACAGTTTGTTGTGATACACACAGTCAAAGCATAGTCAATAAAATAGATGTTTTTTCTGGAACTCTCTTCCTTTTTTGATCATCCAAAAGCAAGGAGAAGACTGTTGAGAGTCCCTTGGACTGCAAGGAGATCCAACCAGTCCATCCTAAAGGAAATCAGCCCTGAATATTCATTGGAAGGACTGATGCTAAAGCTGAAACTCTAATACTTTGGCCACATGATGCAAAGAACTGACTCATGGGAAAAAACCTGATGCTGGGAAAGAATGAAGGCGGGAGGAGAAGGGGACGACAGAGAATGTGATGGTTGGATGATATCACCGACTCGATGGGCATGAGTTTGAGCAAGCTTTGAGAGTTGGTGATGGGCAGGAAAGCCTGGTGTGCTGCAGTCCATGGGGTCGCAAAGAGTCAGACACAACTGAGCAGCTTAACTGATCTGAATCAAACTGATCACATGAACCACAGCCTTGTGTACATATGTATTTACCTGCAAAAAATAAATTATGAAAGAGTATATCCCAAAATGCATATAATCATCACCTCTAAGGGTAAGATAAGGTGTGTTTCTTTTCTTTTTTATATTTTCACATTTTTTTAACAATGTTATGTTAAGTCACTTCAGTCATGTCCGGCTCTTTGTAACCTCATAGACTATAGCTAGGCCAGGTTCCTCTGTCCATGGGATTCTCCAGGCAAGCATACTGGAGTGGATTGCCATGCCCTTCTCCAGGGGATCTTCCCAACCCAGGGATCAGACCTGCATCTCTCATGTCTTCTGCATTGCCACGGGGCTCTTCACCACTAGTGCCCTGGGGAGCCCTCTGAAACCATGCAGCTGTCTACAAAAGCAGGACACTCAGGACAGTCCTGCTCAGGACACGCTTGGCTGCAGAAGTAGACACATACCCAGGCACACCAGCTCTGTACATGGCTCCAAAGCCACACGTGTGCGGGCACACTCCGTGGGGGACCAGGCTGACTGGCTCTCATGGGAAGACCTGGAGAACATTGCAGAAGAAGGTTCTCCTGGGGAGAGGACATGTATCCTGACCAACTAGGCCCAAGTTCAAGGCTTCCTGGCCTAGACCATAGACCTGGGCTCCCAGAGCTGCCTCTGCAAAGCCAGGGGTCCTTCTGAGTGCCCCACTGGCACATCCACCTGGCGCCTCCCTCAGTAGACATGAGAGGCAGCTCTCCAGGGAGTCTTGATGCAAACTAGGGGTGATGATTAGGGAAGCCCCCAGCAGCTTCCCTGGGTTAGGCCATTCACCGAATGATTATTTAGTCTTTTTTTTTTTTTTCTGGCTTTACCATGAAACGTTAGTTCCCCAACCAGAGGTGGATCCCACACCTCCTGCCTCGGACGCACGGAATGTTAACCAGTGGGCCAGCAGAGAAGTCCCTAGTCTGCCCTTCTTTGTGCCCAGGTGTGTGGTGGAGTGCTGAGCACGCTGTGATGCTGTCACCTGTAGTCACTGTCATCGTGGCCCTCACAGCAATGAAGATAGAGAAATGGATTCGGGTCAAGTCAGCCTGACCCACAGCTCCGTTCTGTCTGTCAGTCCCAGATAACGAGTGTGGTGTGAACAAGCTAGGCCATGCTGGTCTACTCTGCTGGGTGCTAAGGCAAGGAGGGCGAAGACAAGAACAAAAGGTGTTGGGACAAGGGCTCAGATTGTGTACACCCTCAGCTGATAAACTGGGCTATGTGGGAAAGCACTGTATTTAAAAGATGTCAATGACTTCCTGCTCAGCAAAGGAATCAGCATGGTGATGCTATCCTACGGGATGGGAGAAAATACATGGAAACCACAAATCTGATGTCCAAGTATATTAGAAACTCCTACAACTCAATAGCAAGATAACTGAAAACCTGATTAAATGGGCTAAGGACTTGAAGACACTTTTCTGCAAAGAAGACATACAAACAACTGACAGATGAACAAATGCTTAACATCACTAATTATCAGGGAAATGCAAATCCAAACCATAATCAGGTCTCACCTCACACCTGCCAGGATGGCTATTTTCAAAAGAGGCAGCAAATGTTGGCGAGCAGGTGGAGGTTGTGGCAAGGATGGGAAGGCTTGCACACTGCTGGTGAGAATGCAAGCTGATGCACCCACTATGGAGAACAGTATAGAGATTCCTCAAAAAAAGTTAAAAAAAAAAATAGAGCTACTATGTGATCCAGCAATCCCAATTCTGGGTATCTGATCCAAAGAACCGCAATCAGAGTCTCAAAGAGAAATTAACATTCCCATGTTCAAAACAGCAGTATTCACAATAGCCAAGGCGTGGAAGCAACCTAAACGTCCATTGACGGATGGATGAATAAAATCAATGTGGTATATACACATGGGGGAATACTATTCCACCTTATGATAAAAAAACTCTGTAATATGCAACAACATGGATGAAACTCAAGGATATTATGCTAAATGAAATAAGCCAGCTACAGAAAGACAAATACTACATGATCCTGCTTATTTGAGATATGTAAAATAGTCAAATTTATAAAATCAAAGAAGGGTGGTTGCTAGGGGCTGGGAGTGAGGGATATAGGGAAATAATCATCAACAGGCATTAACTTTCAGTTAAGGAGGATAAATAAGCTCTAGAAATGCTATATAACATTGTCAGCCTAAAGTCAACAATAATGTACATGTAAAAATGTGGTAAGAGGGTAGATTTCCTGTTAAGTATTCCTATCAAAGTGAAATAAATATTAAAATGCATCAGGGGCTGTTAGTTTGAGGATTAAGGGAGGAATCCTTAACGTGGTTTTTAAATTGTTAAAGACGCTGACCCTTCGTTACCTGTCTGGTCTCACTCTGACCCTCCCTCATCCCTGCTTCTGGCAACTGTTGTGTTCACTTCTTCCAGCTTGAAAAGCCTTCACATTGTCTTCCCTTGTGCCTCAAATACTCTCCTCTTTACGTGTCCCATTCTTCTCTACTCACACTTCAGATCTCTTCAGGGCAGCCTTGCCTGACCACTGTGATCAAATCAAATATCCCCCACGGAGGAACCGGATGGGAGGAACCCCCACAGGACCTCTCCACGGTAGCATTTATATCACTGGCACGTTAACATTTATTTATCTGTGTGATTACGATATCTGTTTTCTCAAATGCGCAAGGAGCTTCTTGTCTCCCTTCTCTGAGCACACTTTTTAATGTTTCTGCTGATTTTGTGCCTGCATTGCAGGTAGTCTCTTGCATTGTGGGCAGTCTCCTGCATTGCAGGCGGATACTTTGCCAACTGAGTCAGCAGGGAAGCCCTTAAACTCATAAACGTAGTGCTAAATATATATTTGTTGAATGAGTGAAAGAATGGGTGAACTGATGGAGGTGAGGTGTTGGCAAGTATAAAACAGGGCATTTAACCAAGTCATAGAACCAAGTAACCAAGTCTGGTTTTTGCTTATCCTTGGGTCCCTATTATCTAGCTCAGTGCTTAAGAGAGCAGTTACCTAAGTCCAGGTTTTTTAAGCTTTTTCATGTTCATATGAGTCCCTCAAGGTTCTTATTACAGCACAGTTTCTGATTCAGTAGATCTGAAGAGGAGCCTGAGATTCTGCATTTCTAAGAAGTTCCTAAGTGATGTTGAGGCTGCTGGTTCAAGGACCACTCTTCATCAAGGCTTGTTGATAAAAAAAAATTAATCGATAGTCAATCTAAGAAAGAAATGGAACATTTTATTCAGGCCAACCAGAGGATTATAACCCAGGAGACAGTCATTCAGAAACTTCTGAGGACTGTTACACCCATTAGAGGTTAAACCACATTTATATCCCTGGTGGCTCAGAGGTTAAAGCGTCTGCCTCCAATGCAGGAGACCCAGGTTCGATCCCTGGGTCGGGAAGATCCCCTGGAGAAGGAAATGGCAACCCACTCCAGTATTCTTGCCTGGAGAATCCCATGGACGGAGAAGCCTAATAGGTTGCAGTCCATGGGGTGGCAAAGAGTCTGACACGACTGAGCGACTTCACCTTCACCTTCACCTTGAGACAAAGGGTTATACATCAAAATAAGGCTAGTCACTGTAACCCCTTACAGAATTGACAAAGGAATGTCATCTCCTAAAGAGTTATCTTGCTGGTGTCAGGAAGAAATTGCTTCTTCTTCTTCTTCTTTTTATTTTTTTTGACTAGTAGGCATTCCTGAGTCTTTTTATGGGATCTAGTTAAGGTACAATGCACACTAAAAGGAGAGGGGTAGGAGCTCAAAAGATAGAAAAAGTTTTATGTTAAGTTCTTTTCCTGCCCTGCCTTAAAAATTATTTCATTTCATTACCTCTAAGCAATCTACTATACAGATCTTCCTTGACTTACAGTGAGATTCCATCTGATAAGCCCATCATAACTGAAAAATATGCTATGTTGGAAATGCATTTAATGTATCTAACCTGCTGAATACCATAGTTCTACCATAGCCTAGCCTACCTTAAAGTGCTCAGAACACTTACATTACCCTGTACGTGTGTGTGCTCAGTCACTCAGTCATGTCTGACTCTTTGTGACTCCCTGGACTGTAGCCCACCAAGCTCCTCTGTCTATGGAATTTTCCAGGTGAGAATACTGGAATGGGTTGCCGTTTCCTACTGCAGCGGATTGCCGGGGTCCAGCCGCCGCAGGATCCAGGGAAACCCGAAGGCGGAACGGCGTCGGCGATGGCGATTGATTTAGAGAGAGAGAGAGATAAGAATGTTGTAGATAAGAAAATAGAGGAGAGAAAGAGGCTGATATTCCTTGGTTTACATAGAAAGCCAATAAAACTCCAAGACAAGAAGTTTGCCCTGTTCACGGAGGCCACAGGTGCCCTCCCGGTCTCCCGAGGGAGTGAAGACGCAGTACGTCTTCCCGTTCAGGTCTTAGGAACCCGGGCAGATAAATGAACGCAGGGAGCCTCTATGCTCCAAGGGATCAGCCTGAAAAAAAGAGGGAGAGGAAGAGAGAGAGAGAAAGAAAGAGAGAAGAAAAAGCACGGGGTGACCAAGCTTCTTCAGTAAGTGAGGCCCAAAAGCTTTATTTTTCAAAAGGTGCTTTTATACCTTGCCTTATACCTAGAGGGAAATGTAAGACGCAAGGTCATACAGAGTCAGCCCAAACATTCCAGCAGTTTTGCCCTTATCAAAACCAGGATTTTTTCTGCATACTTTTCCCACAAATGATGTTGTGTACAGTATCTTCTGGCCTTGGAGGCCTGTGAACATTTTATGACCCTCTTTTGATAAAGGCTGCTCAACCAGAAAACTTATTTTCCCTCAAAGTGTTTTTTCTTTATATTTCTAATCTATGTCAGCCTCAGAAAATGCCAAACAGTTAACGTTTTTCACAGAGCAAAGGTGCAGCGAGTTACAAGAAAGAACCAATTAGCTCGAAAGTCTGATATGGGTAAATTCAAGGCTACACATGTTTTTCTTGCATTCTCACTATGTTAACTAATGCATTCCCAGGTGCACAGTGGAGAAGAGATATGGGAACTTAGCAACAAGCATTGGCCCAATAATGAACTCCTACACCAGCACTAGTGCTACTCTAATAAGTTTTAACTCTTTCAAAGGCTCTATGCTTTAGGCTTTCCATGCCTCTCACAGTTGGGAGGCTGTAAATAATCACATGCATAGCTGTAAGAGTCTGGATATACCTGCTGATCCAGCTAGAATGCTAACAGAGAGGGTTTGATTTGAAATATTCCTCTCATGTCCAGGAGACTTATTAGCTATAGCCTTAAGTTGATTTTCTCCGGAGAAAGGTGGTCAGGGTTAGCCCCCTGTTAATGTCAGAGGAGTTGGTGAAAGTCATGAAACAGTAAAACAGATTCTGGTTTTGGGGTAGATGCTCGAGAAGGCCTAGGGAGCCCCTTGAGTTCTGAAGCCTTGCTTAACAGTCCTCTTCCACATGAACTTTGCCATGGGTGGGATCTCCCGTGCTGGCTCCTGGCAGCGGATCTTCCTGACCCAAGATTCAAACCCGAATCTCTTGCATCTCTTGCACTGGCAGGCAAATTCTTTACCACTGTGCCACCTACATTACCCTAAAGTTGAGCAAAATCATGCAACACAAAGCCTAATTTATAATGAAGTCATGACTATCTCGTGTAATTTATTGAATACTATACTAAGAATGAAAAACAGAGTGGTTCTCAGAGTACAGAATGGTTCTAAGTGTATCAGCTCTTTACCCTGTGATCGGTGATTGACTGGGAGCTGCACTCGCTGCCCTGTTCAGCATCTCAAGAAAACATCATATTGCTAGACTGGAAAAGATCAACATTCACAATTTAAGGCACAGTTTCTGTTGAATGTGTGTTTCTTTCACATCATCATAAAGTTGAAAAATTGTAAGTCAAACCACTGTAATTTGGGGAACCATCTATAATTGCAAGAGGATACTGGTTTGGAGTGGTATATCAGTTAGAGTGCTTTTGATTGCAGGTAACAGAAAACGCACCTCAAGCTGGATTCATTCCAGTTCAGTCGCTCAGTCGTGTCCAACTCTTTGTGACCCCATGAATCACAGCACACCAGGCCTCCCTGTCCATCACCAACTCCTGGAGTTTACTCAAACTCATGTCCATCGAGTCGGTGATGTCATCCAGCCATCTCATCCTCTGTCGCCCCCTTCTCCTCCTGCCCCCAATCCCTCCCAGCATCAGAGTCTTTTCCAATGAGTCAGCTCTTCACATGAGGTGGCTGGAGTACTGGAGTTTCAGCTTTAGCATCATTCCTTCCAAAGAACACCCAGGACTGATCTCCTTTAGGATGGACTGGTTGAATCTCCTTGCAGTCCAAGGGACTCACAAGGGTTTTCTCCAACACTATAGTTTAAACCCATCAGTTCTTCGGTGCTCAGCCTTCTTCACAGTCCAACTCTCACATCCATATATGACCACAGGAAAAACCATAGCCTTGATTAGACAGACCTTAGTCGGCAAAGTAATGTCTCTGCTTTTGAATATGCTATCTAGGTTGGTCATAACTTTTCTTCCAAGGAGTAAGTGTCTTTTAATTTCATGGCTCCAGTCACCATCTGCAGTGATTTTGGAGCCCAAAAAATAAAGTCTGACACTGTTTCCACTGTTTCCCCATCTATTTCCCATGAAGTGATGGGACCAGATACCATGATCTTCGTTTTCTGAATGTTGAGCTTTAAGCCAACTTTTTCACTCTCCTCTTTCACTTTCATCAAGAGGCTGTTTAGTTCCTGTCTCTTATACACATCTAGATGTGTATAAGAGACAGTTACTATACTAAGTGAAGTAAGTCAGACCAAGAAAGACAAATACCATATGACACCACTAACAATATGAATCTAAAATATGACTTATGACTTACCTATGAAACAGAAACAAATTCACAGAAATAGAGAACATACTTGCAGTTGCCAGAGGGGAGGGGGCTGGGAGAGGGGCTGGGAGTTTGGGATTAGCAGATGCAAACTAGTATATATAGGTGGATAAACAACAAGGTCCTTTCGTATAGCACAGGGAGCTATATTCAATATCCTGTGATAACCCATATTGGAAAAGCATATGAAAAGAATGTATATATGCACATAACTGAATTGCTTTGTTGTTCAGTAGAAGTTACCACAACATTGTAAGTCAACTATATTTCAGTAAAACTATGCAGTCCTAGACAGTGTATTAAAAAGCAGAGTCATCACTTTGCCGACAAAGGTCCATATAGTCAAAGACACAGTTTTTCCAGTAGTCACGTACAGATGTGACGGTTGGACCATAAAGAAGGCTGAGCGCTGAAGAACTGATGCTTTTGAATTGTGGTGCTGGAGAAGACTCTTGAGAGTCTCCTGGACAGTAAAGAGATCAAACCAGTCAATCCTAAAGGAAATCAACCCTGACTATTCATTGGAAGGACTGATGCTGAAGCTGAAGCTCCAATCCATTGGCCACCTGATGCAAAGAGCCAACTCATTGGAAAAGACCCTAATTCTGGGGAAGACTGAAGGCAGGAGGAGAAGGAGGTGACAGAGGATGAGATGGTTGGATGGCATCACTGATTCAATGGACACGAGTTTTAGCAAACTTAGGGAGATAGTGAAGGACAGAAGCCTTGCATGCTGCAGTCCATGGGGTCGCAAAGTGTTGAACATGACTTAGCAACTGATCAATAACAACATAAATGAGAATTACCCACAGCTCATACCTTTCTAGGATCACCTTTGTTCTTTGTGGAGCATATCCTTTGGACATTCCTTTAGTAGAAAGTATATTTCTTTTTATTTATCCTTCTTGGAAGTTATTGGGATTCCTGCCTATGTGATTACTGTCCTTCGCCAGGTATGGAACGTTCTCAGCCATGGTTACCAATGAATATTCCCTCTCCCACTTTCCGTTACCGCCTTCTGGAACTCTGCTAGGATGGATGGCTATTTCTTACTTCCAGCATAAATCTTAACCAGGCTTTCATAGTCTCTATCTCTTTTGTTTCTGGGCTATGTTCTTTGAAATTTCTCCAGAGTCGTCTTCAGGCTTACTTAAAAAATAAAGATGGTTTATCTTGTCATATAACTGATTATAACTTGGCATGGTGGCATTCAGGTACAATTTGATCGAGGCTACAGCTCTGTTGCTCTGTGATTCTTTTGGTGCTGCCCTCCTCTGAGCACTCTTTCCATTTTTGGTCAACTTCTTTGATAGTGGCAAAATGATTGCAGCTTTTTCAGCTGTCATATCTCTATATTTTACCATCCAGTAGAAAAAAGTTTATCTGTTTTCCTAGCCATCAAGAAAAGTTCTATTTTAAATTCTGATTTAGGTCATATGTGGGGTGAGATCGGAGGAATTTATAATGTATTTGGCCGAAGCTCTGTGTTTGTTAGTTTCAAAAGAGGTGGCTTTTGTCATCCTATCTGGGTGCCTGGTCCTGATGATACATAGGTGCTCAGAATGCCATCAATGTGACTTGAGTGTTTATAGCTTCCATGAAGTCACAAACATACATGTAGACTCATGCCTCCAGCATCTCCCTGGAGCAGGGATTCTCAACTCTGCCATATTGAATCATTTGGGAAACCTTAATGGTGCCTAGCTTCCACCCCAGCTCAAACAAACAAGACTTTCTTGGGGTAAAGTTCAATAATCCAAGTTTGACAAAGGTCCTTGAGTGACTCCAATGTTCAGCCAGGATTGGAACCCACTTATCTACAACAGTGCTTCTCAGTGGGGTGTAAAGGAGGGGAGATTCTGTCCCCAGGGGACACTTGTCATTGGTCATTGACATTCTATTGACATTTGGAGCCGTTTCTGGTTGCCACAACTGGAGGGAAGTCATTATAGGTATCTAACAGGATGGTGCTAAACATTCTATAAGGTAGAGGATAACCCCCATCTGCAAAAAAACTACCTGGGCCAGATGTTGATAGTATGGAAGTGGAGCACATTTGACCTAGAGGGCCAAGATGTTAGAACCAGTCATTTGTTTGCAGCATGTTCTGGCACCCTGGTAGGCGAACATATAGTGTAGAATGGTTGTTTTCAAGCTTTATTGTACTTAAGGATTAGCAAGAGTACTTGTTGAAAATGAAACTGCCTGGGTCCCATGCTCTGAAGAATTAATTCATCCAATCTGAAACAAGAATCCAGTTAGCCAAACACTTATTTTGATAAAGTTGATCTGAATGTCAGTGTTCCACAGAGCACACTTTGAGAAACAATAACAGAATGTTCCTTGGCCTTGTAAAATCAAATAAAAACCCAGCTCTCATCTTCTTTGGAGGAAAGATTGCCTGAAGACAGGGTTCCAGAGCATGAAGCAAGTTCTGAAGGTTTCACTGACATTCGTTTTTATAGCTCTGAGGAGGTAAATTCTCTCCTTTCTGAGAGTGCTGAGAGATGAGTCAGAAAGAAAAACAAGATACCACCCTACACACACAGGAATGTCCAGTTTATCTGAGTCCTTTAATGTAGTTGCAATGAGCCTAGTCTGAGCCTCCTAGAAGCGCTGTGGCCAGGACTGTGTTTATCATCTCATTGTGATGCCTGCATGTGAAACCCCCAGGTACCAGACCCTGGCTGCCCGGGAGATTTAGGGAAGAGAGAGGAGGCCTCGTGAATTTCAGCCATCCATCCTGCCTCCCGAGGTGAGGGACCCTGGGCCTCTGTCAGAGATCCAGCACTGGGCATAGACACGCTGCTTCAGCAGGCACAGCTAACTAACTGCCTCTTCCCTTTCCTGCTTGCATAGGTTTAGCAGAATTTATCCTAAAAATAGCAGAGCAGAGTCCTGTCTGGGTACCTGCTGCCCGATGTTTCCTCAGGGTTGTGCAGTGAGTATGGTTCTGCCACACTTGTCATCTCCTCGTAGAGGCAGCATTTTGCAGGATGGCTGGTAAAGAACCGTACTGGGCTTTGGAGACAGAAGACAGCAGTTTGCTCTGACCAGTCTCATTGACTTTGGATAAGTCACTTAACCCTTGTGGATGGGGCTCAGTTTTACAAACATGCCTATAAAATGGATACCTTTTAAACATCAATTATGTGGGATCAGTCTGAGCATCAAATCAGATAAAATGTGTGTTAGTGCTTGGTTCTTTGGTTGGTAAAGAACCATATGTGGGTCCCCATTCTAAGCAGATGGTGGTCCCCTTAATACTGATGATGCCCAACACATTCCTGGCACATACCAGACAGTATATGATGCAGACAGTCACTGTTTCTCTTCTTGTCTTTATTTGGTTAATGCTGTCTCCCTGCCCTAATTCCACCAAGGCCGAGGCAGTGTCTAACTTTCTACACATCTGTTTTCCTCTATTTTCTAGCCCAGTGCCCAGCTTGATAAATGCTTGTTGAGTAAGTGAACAAATGAACGAATATATGAAAAATGAAGTCAAGTCAACAAAGGTTTTGAGAATGCCTCCCACATGCTAGGGTTTAGTGGTCAGGAATTTTTTTGTGGGCAAGAAACAGAAACCCAATAAAACTAATGTAAAGTGAAAGAAATAACCAAGGCTAGAAACACAGCTGTGTCTTGAGGGGCAAGATGAAAAACTGGAAACCAGCATGCTCCAATCAACGAGTTCACTTGCCCGGACTCTCTCTCCCTCTCTCTTCCTCATTCTTCTCCCATCTCTTCACTTCCTCTCTACAGTGCGTTTTATTCTCTTTACCTTCATACTAGCTCCTTCCGCTTTGAATATATTTGAGATCCAGACTTCTCCAGCTTCACATTTTAAGCACCAACTCTTATTCATCGGAATCTCTGAGTGCCAAGCCCAAATTTTCCAGAACAAAATTAGGAATGTCTCGGCTTAGAGAAGGAATCCACCCCAGGTCTAGCCAGCCATAATGGCAGAGGCAGTGTGTGTGGTGCGGGAGGTCCTCTGAGCCACCCCCAGTGTGGAGGGGCCCTGGAAGCAGAGGCGCAGAGGGCAGATGCTGGCTGGTTCTCTCAGAGGAGGAATAGAGGCTGAGCGGTGATTTTCGACAGAGATTACTGTGTCTGGAACACTGGCACTGTGCTGAGCGCTGGGGCAAGGACCATTCATTCATTATTTCAGAAATATCCACGGAATGTCTGCCTGTTCTGGCCTTTATTCCAGGCGCTGGGATCCAGCAGTGACAAAGAAGACAAGTCAGGAACTTTGTCCCTCCCAGAACCCTCATTCTACAAGACAAACAATTGTACATTACAGCAAATGTGAACACTAGCAGGATAACTTCAGATAAGTGCATGGAGGAAATGGCAATATAAGATGATGGGGCAAGGAGTGGGGCGGTTATTTTTAATGGCCACTTACAGTGTTAAGTTATGACCAACCTAGATAGCATATTCAAAAGCAGAGACATTACTTTGCCGACTAAGGTCCGTCTAGTCAAGGCTATGGTTTTTCCAGTGGTCATGCATGGACGTGAGAGTTGGACTGTGAAGAAGGCTGAGAGCCGAAGAACTGATGGGTTTAAACTGTAGTGTTGGAGAAAACCCTTGCGAGTCCCTTGGACTGCAAGGAGATTCAACCAGTCCATCCTGAAGGAGATCAGTCCTGGGTGTTCTTTGGAAGGAATGATGCTAAAGCTGAAACTCCAGTACTCCAGCCACCTCATGTGAAGAGCTGACTCATTGGAAAAGACTCTGATGCTGGGAGGGATTGGGGGCAGGAGGAGAAGGGGGCGACAGAGGATGAGATGGCTGGATGACATCACTGACTCGATGGACATGAGTTTGAGTAAACTCCAGGAGTTGGTGATGGACAGGGAGGCCTGGTGTGCTGTGATACATGGGGTCACAAAGAGTTGGACACGACTGAGCGACTGAACTGAACTGAACTGAATGGCCCAAAATATCCAAAATAGTGCCAGGATCTTCTTGTTCTATTTATGAAGAAGGACTTAAAAGTGGAGTCCAGAATGTTCCTTGCAATTCTCTCTGTGCTTAACATGATATGAAGAACAATCCAGGGCAAGGAATGGAGTTTGGGCTGGTTTAGGAAGAACCGGGTGCAGGAGTCACCTTCTCTAACTCTCTATGGCTCAGGACAAGCCACATTCCAAGAGCCACCTATCTTTGCTTTCTTTGGGGGCCTGCCTAGTGCCAGCATCAGGGGGAATCCGGGGGAGTGCATGGGAGAGACGTTCATCTGTTTATCTCAACTTCCAGTCGCGTGGACTTTTCCCAATAGTCTTCCACAGAAAGGATGCAGCAATGGGCAAGTCTATTCTCTCAGCATCCTTAGAAATTGCAACAGATAACGTTTACTGCAAACTTAACTATAAAAAGCAATTAACTATTCTGGTCAACAATTTCAGAGTAAGACAGGATACTTGACACGGTCAGAGGGTGTCCTACAATTCAAGTCAATTCTGACACTCTCTAAGGAGAGAGAGCTCCAGGTTCCACAGGTGAATAATTCAATCCCACACCTTGTTGACATAAAAAGACACCTTTGTCACTCATCACTTAGGATATTCTTAGGGTTTTAGGAGATCTGTGCCAGAAATGGGGATGAAGACCAAATACATATTTCTTGTTCTAAAACGAAGTATCACAGCTATGTTCTAAAAGCTCTACATGTATTAATTTCTACAATTATACTATGAGGTACAATTATAATCCCCATTTTACAGTTAAGGAATTCAAGCCACAGTCACTCGCCACTCCCGTCTTCCCTTAGCTCCTGGCAACTACCTGCTGACTTTCGGTCTCTCTGACTTTACGTGTTCTAGACGTCTCATATAAATGGAATCAGCCAGCATGTGGTCTTTGTGTTCAGCTTCCTTCACGTAACATGTGTTTGAGGTTCATCCATGTTGTAGCACGTTATCTGTACTGCATTCCTTTTTAAAGCTTAATACTATTCTATTGTGTGGATGTAATTCATTTTATTTATCTTTTCATCAGTTGATAGCCACTGGAGTAGCTTTCCGTTTTGGGTATTATGAATAACACTGTTACCAACAAACATGTACGTAGAAGTGTTGTGGATGCTTGTACAATCCTAAGTGCTATTGTTCCTCTTGTTGGTTATAGGGTGTTGATTCTTATAGGTATTTTGTTCACCAATTACTATATAAGGTAGTTTTTTGTTATCTCTTTATATGTGAAGAGGCAGGGGAAGAAGGGAAAGGTAGAGACAACCTTGTCTCATGAATTGATCTTGAGTCTCAGGGAGGAGAGTAAACAGTTAAGAGCTCAAGAAGTTCCTGAAACACCTAATAATAATACTCTGTGCCCCAGCAGGATGCTTTGAGACCCAAAGGATGGGGTTCAACATGGTGGGGACCATGTCCCCATATTGATGCTGGAATGAGGGCCAACAAGGAGGTGGTTGAGGGATATGAGCTGGTGGCCAGTGGCTTCCACAAAGAGGCCGGGATGTGAGAACACGCTGTCACATGGGAAGGCTCGGGGGGTAAGTGTCAGCCCGATTTGGGAATGAATCTTTAACCCATAGGCTAAAAACTACCATGATCACATCCCGTGGCCCTACCTCAAAGACCCTTGTGCAAATCCACGGTCACTTTTTGCCTTTCAGGGAATTCTAGGCCTGACAAGTATAAGCACAATGGCTGTGACCCTACTGAAGGAAGGAAAGATGGAAACATCTGTCACCTTTTAAATCCTCATATTTCTACAAAGCCCAGTATTTCTCATGAGTGTTTTACAGATTGGAAGAAAAGCTATTTTGTACCATGTAAATTATTTTGAGTTTCTGGTATCCAGCAGGAAGATCCTCAGAGCATGTTTTATGCCAGTCCATTAGAATGCATGCCTTATTGATGAAACGATAAAGCATGCCCTGCCTTAGCCTTGTAATGGAATCTCCTAATTCATAATTATTATTCAGATAAGCTACCACCCCATTAATCTGATTTCCCTTCTGTAGTAATTGGGGTTTAATTTCCATTTTATTAGCCAAGATTGGTAAATCTTTTGAGCTTCTGGTTCCAGGAGTTTGCTCTGAGAGTCTGCTATGTCCTTCAGTGTTTGGAGGTTAAAGATACTTTTCTGTAAACAAGGAAGCCTGTAACATCTTCTCTTTGTGTGTTCTTACCTTTAAGAAGCCCTTCCACGATCTGACGTGGGCCCTGTGCCCACTCGAGAAGGTAGGATGAAGCAGGTATCATGAAGCCCCATTTTTTAAAAATTATTTTTTAATTTATTTTTGGTTGAGCTGGGTCTTTCTCGCTGCACATAGGCTTCCTCTAGTTGGGGTGGGCAGGGTTACTCTTTGTGGCAGTGCGTGACTTCTCATCATGGTGGCTTCTCTTGTTGCAGAGCGCAGGCTCTAGGAGCGCAGGCTCAGTAGCTGTGGTGCATGGGCTTAGCTGATGTGAGATCTTCCCGGACCAGGTATCAAACCCATGTCCCCTGCATTGACAGCAGATTCTAATCCACTCAGCCACCAAGGAAGTTCATGAAGCCCCATTTTTTAACTCATGAGGTTTACAAAGTGTCTTCAGTGGCAAAACAAATGAGTTCTGACAGTGATTCTCTCAGTTCTACACAAGTCCTAAGCTGGATTCATAAGAAATTAATAATGAAAGCTATAAGATGGTTTTATTGACTTAATTTGTCAAATCAGTCTGTCTCCCAGTTCTCTACCACCACCACTCTCCAAAGCCAACAAGTAAATAGAGTGTTTCAGAAGCTAATGCTGGAAGCCAAAACACTGTCAGGATGACTGATCCATTTGGGTCAGTTCTGCCCAAAATAAAATAAAGTTCTGCCCAAGCAAAACAATTTTTAAAAATCAGACACAAAAGTGTAAGGAGGGGTAAATTTATTCCCATTACACTAGCCCCCCTCCCCCCACAACAAAACCAAAAAATGCATTATTCTACATGTATAATAGCCTGTGACAAACTTAAATTAACATATTGGGTTAATAAACTATTATGAAAATCAATAGTAATTAAAGGGAACACTTCACTGATGAAGTTGACAGAATAGAATGTATTGGCAAGTTCTTAATTTTCTTTTTCTCCCTAATTGCTCCCTCTGGCTGTCTTGGCTTTCAGTTGTTCATTATCCAAATATCAAGAAAGCGGATCTTGTCTGGGTATTATTGGGTGATTTCAATTACTGAAAGTGCAAAATAGGATTTTATTTTCTAAAGAATTTCTCCAATCTTGTATTTATTCCTTTAAACTCTTATCATTTTGAGCTATGATTGGTGGTTACATAGAAAGTGGAGGCCAATTGCTTTCCTATGGAATCAGCATAAATGGATTTGAGGTGCAGCAGGAGGTATTAGGACTGATGAGGTGGCTCAGTGGGTAAAGAGTCCACCTGCCAGTTCAGGAGATGCAGCAGATGTGGGTTCGATCCCTGGGTCAGGAAGATCCCCTGGAGAAGAAAATCACTACCCATTCCAGTATTCTGTCCTGGGAAATCCCATGGACAGAGGGCTAGTCCATGGGATCACAAAGAGTCAGACACGACTGAGTGACTGAGCTCACAGGAGATATTAAGATGCTTCCAGATTGTGGATCCCTAAATGCACCAAGTGGAGAAGGAAGTGGCACCCCACTCCAGGGTTCTTACCTGGAGAATCCCAGGGATGGAGGAGCCTGGTGGGCTCCTGTCTATGGGGTCGCACAGAGTCAGACACGACTGAAGTGACTTAGCAGCAGCAGCAGCAGCAGCAAATGCACCAAGAAATTCTTCTCTCTTTCATCTTTTCCTCTCATCGTCACTTACTCTGACTCCTATGGGGAATGTGAATGAAACAGACATGGTGAGACACGGAACCTAGATAAATAGATAAATAATGGAAAACCCACCAGAAATTTTTCTTTGACTATTCATGATTCTCAGGCCAAATTTGGGGAACATTTGAAATGTATACCTTCATAGATCTAGTGAGGTACAGATAATTTGATTAGAAATTACTGAATTTAGGTAAACTAACTAGGAAGATGCCGCTCCAAATCTGTCTTTTCCTAAGTGAGAGAGGTTTTGTTTACCTAAATTGCTGGATAACTGACATGATGTTTTCTATTCATATCCATCCGTTCATCTATGGAAACCATACTGCGTTGCATGCCTTCTATGTGCCTGTAGGCATTCAGGTAGGTCTTGATGATACATAGATACATAATCCCTGACCTCAAGATTTTCAGTCATCCACCCCTCAAGCCAAGCCATCAGCACCCACACACTCACACACTAAGGAGATAGAACATTTCAATATGATAAGTGTTTGGAAAAGAAAAATAAAGGATGGTGACAGAATGTCATGGTTGGTCTCCTGGAAGTCATGGAAGACTTCCTAGGGTGTATTAATTTGCTTGGGCTGCCATAATGAAGTACCCTAGACTAGGTGGCTTAAGCAACAGAAATTTATTTCCTCACAGTTCTAGAGGCTGGAAGTCCAAAGTCAAGATGTGGGCAGGGCTGATTTCTCCCAAGGCCTCACTCCCTGGCTTTTGGACAGCCATCTTCACGTGGTCTTTCCTCTGTGTATGTCTGTGTCCTAATCTCTTCTCATAAGAACACCAGTCATACTAGATCGGGTGCACCCATAAGACCTCATTTCACCTTAATGACCACCAAAAGGCACTAGCTCCACATACTCACATTCAGAGTACTGGAGGTTAGGGCTTCAACACATGAACTTGAGGGCTGACACAATTCAGCCCATAGCACAGAGGAAGGGGCTTTTAAACTTGAACTTGAAGCAAAAGTAGGATTCAGTCAAGTGAAGGGCTGGGTAGAGGAAGACCATTCTGTGCCAAAGGTACACATATATCTGTTTATCAAGGCAAGTTAGAGGAGATGGCAGCTGCAGCAAACTGCATGTCGTTTGTGGGTAGCCAGAGCCTAGAAGTAACATGGATGGAAAGCAATAAGATTTGAGGCTGGAGCACAAGAAAGGCTAGACTGTGCCCAGCCATCCAAGGTAACATTGGGACAATGAGGTACAGGGAAGGATTTTAAGCAAAAGGCTGAACACCAGATTTATATTAATGTAGTATCTAGAGGCTGCTCAAGAGTGCATGTTCACGTAGCATGACTTTGCACAAGCAGTCAGGAGGCTGTTCACCTTTCACGCATGCCAAGTTGCTTCAGTCATGTCCAACTCTTTGCAAACACATGCCCCATAGCTGGCCAGGGTCCTCTGTCCATGGCATTCTCCAGGCAAGAATATTGGAGTGGATTGCCATACCCTCCTCTGGGGATCTTCCTGACCCAGGAGCTGAGCCTGTGCCTCCTGTGCGTCCTGCCCAGCCGTTGGGTTCTTTACCACAAGTGCTGCCTGGGAAGAACCCCTGCACCTTTCGCAGAATTCAATTTGTGGAGGTAATAAGGGTAATAATCCTCCTTGCATATGTAGGTGCAGTTAAAGAAGCTCTTTCATGAAGATGTTTTTGTTTAATCCTCCAGAGTCACAGCTGAGAAAACCATGGCTCAGAGGGACAGAGGGACCTGCCCAGCCAAGGTCACCACGCTGGCCTGTGGGGTGGAGATGGGACCCAGACTGGAACTCTTTCTCTCACTCTTCACCGCAGGCTCTTTCTAGGAAATCAGCTTCCTTTCTGAGTGATCAACTGCATTCTCCAGCCGCCCTTCCAAAAAGCCCTGCAGCACATATTTCTTTGTGGTCTACTGCACAGCCTTGTTAAAAACAGTCACCCTTTTAAGGGAGAAAGAAAGCTGTCATTTGAGAGGCGCTGACTGCCGTAATTACAGCCGCCATTTGGTGACGTTGAGTGAGAAAACCCCAATGACTTAAGAGACGAACCGCACTCCATATGCCACAATCTGTCAGGGGCCAGCGTTTGACAGAAAACAGTTTGCTGGAAGCTTTTCTGTTGTGTTTTCAAAAGAGATAGACATATTGCTGGGAACCACTCGATACAATGATTTTTCTCACTGCCGAGTTATGTTTTCTCAACCACTTTTAGGTGTTACCTTCCTTTATTTTTTTAATTGATTGGTTTATTTATTTATTTTTGGTTGCACTAGGTCGTCATTGCTGCCTGTGGGCTACTCCCCCGTTGCCGCGCACAGGCATCTCGCCGCAGGGCCTTCTCTTGTTCTGGAGCAGAGGCCGTAGAGCGCACGAGCTTCCGTACTTGGCAGCAGCAGCTGTGGAGCCCGGCCTTTAGTTGCTCAGAGGCATGTGGGATCTTCCTGGACCAGGGATCGAACCATGTCCCCTGCACTGGCAGGTGGATTATTATCCAATGTACCACCAGGGAAGGCCTGGGTGCTACTTAATCTCCCCCCACCCCCACACCCCATCCTTTATCAAAACCCTGGCCCCAAAGGGCCATGCCCTCCCTAAAGCCTGGGTACAGTTAGCAAGATCACCTTTCTTTCTTTTCAACTTTATTGAAATTTTGTGGTTCCCCAGGGCCATTTTGTCTAAGACCCAGACCAAGAAACTTTGTCATCATGCCCAATAACTTCCACACAACAACAACAAAAAGGATCAGAAGAGGAGATGGGAGTGGTTATCTCTGTGCCCCCTCCAGCCTGGGGCACAGCCAGGATTTCCACTGTGCCCACTTCCCTCCTCTTCCTTTGGTTTTATGGTTCCATCACCCTCTCTCAATGTACCCATTGTCTTGAAGGCCTCTCTGCCTTGACCAGAGTGTGGCTGAACCCCACACTTATCTAAAGTTTTGCATAATAAATCATGTACCCTAGAAACAAATATCCTAGGAATCATTCCACAATACCAGCAATTCTCAACCAGGAGTGATTTTGTTCCCCAGGGGGCATGTGGAAATGTCTGGGAACATTTTTGTTTGTTACAATATAAAGGAAAGGGTGTTTGTAACATTTAGTAGGTAGAGAGACTTCCTTGGTGGACCAGTGGTTAAGACCCTGTGCTTTGACTGCAAGGGTCTTGGGTTCAATCCCTGGTAGGGGAACTAAGATCCTGTATATTGAGTGGTGCTGTCAAAAAAAAAAAAAAAAAAGTAAAAATCTAATTGGGTGGAGGCCAAGGATGCTGTTAGGCATCCTACAATCCACATGGCAGCCTCCACAACAAAGAATTATCTGGCCCCTGGGTCAGTCGTGCTGAGGTTGAGAAACCGTGATTCATACAACTGATACTTTAGACTTTATTCTATGCCAGGCCTTATGGTAGAAATAAAAGATTCTGTGATAAGCATGCATTTTTACCCTCTAAAAATTCACTGTCTAGAGGAAGGTATATATAATTTAGTGTGATTTAAGCTGCCAGTAACAAGATCCCAAGGATTGGCTTAAAGATAGTTTAAATTTTTTCATGTAGCAAAAATATGGAAATAGGTTGTTTTAGGATTGGTTAACTAAGCAACTCAACAACGTCAGGTGTGAGTCAACTTCTCCAGAATATTCTTGGCTTTCTTTTCTTGTTTACAAAGTGGCTGCCACAGCACCATTCTCATAGTTCAGTCGTGTACAACTCTTTGCGACCCCATGAACCTCAGCACGCCAGGCCTCCCTGTCCATCACCAACTCCCGGAGTTTACCCAAACTCATGTCCATCGAGTCGGTGATGCTATCCAGCCATCTCATCCTCTGTCGTCCCCTTCTTCTCCTGCCTTCAATCTTTCCCAACATCAGGGTCTTTTCAAATGAATCAGCTCTTCACATCAGGTGGCCAAAGTATTGGAGTTTCAGCTTCAACATCAGACCTTCCAATGAACACCCAGGACTGATATCCTTTAGGATGGACTGGTTGGATCTCCTTGCAGTCCAAGGGACTCTCAAGAGTCTTCTCCAACACCATAGTTCAAATGCATGAATTCTTCAGTGCTCAGCTTTCTTCACAGTCCAACTTTCACATCCATACATGACTACTGGAAAAACCATAGCCTTGACTAGATGGACCTTTGTTGACAAAGTAATGTCTCTGTTTTTTAATATGCTGTCTAGGTTGTTCATAACTTTCCTTCCAAGGAGTAAGCGTCTTTTAATTTCATGGCTACAGTCACCATGTGCAGTGATTTTGGAGTCCAAAAAAATAAAGTCAGCCACTGTTTCCACTGTTTCCCCATCTATTTGCCATGAAGTGATGGGACTGGATGCCATGATCTTAGTTTTCTGAGTGTTGAACTTTAAGCCAACTTTTTCACTCTCCTCTTTCACTTTCATCAAGAGGCTCTTTAGTTCTTCTTCACTTTCTGCCATAAGGGTGGTGTCATCTGCATATCTGAGGTTATTGATATTTCTCCTGGCAATCTTGGTTCCAGCTTGTGCTTCTTCCAGACCAGCATTTCTAACTAGTGTGTGAGATGAGTGGAATTGTGCGGTAGTTTGAGCATTCTTTGGCATTGCCTTTCTTTGGGATTGGAATGAAAACTGACCTTTTCCAGTCCTGTGGCCACTGCTGAGTTTTCCAAATTTCCTGACATACTGAGTGCAGCTCTTTCACAGCATCAACTTTCAGGATTTGAAACAGCGCAACTGGAATTTCATCACCCCCACTAGCTTTGTTCGTAGTGATGCTTTCTAAGGCCCACTTGACTTCACATTCCAGGATGTCTGGCTCTAGGTGAGTGATCACACCATCGTGATTATTTTGGTCGTGGAGATCGTTTTTGTACAGTTCTTCTGTGTATTCTTGCCACCTCTTCTTAATATCTTTTGCTTCTGTTAGGTCCATACCATTTCTGTCCTTTATTGAGCTCATCTTTGCATGAAATATTCCCTTGGTATCTCTAATTTTCTTGAAGAGATCGCTAGTCTTTCTTATTCTACTGTTTTCCTCTATTTCTTTGCATTGATCACTGAAGAAGGCTTTCTTATCTCTCCTTGCTATTCCTTGGAACTCTGCATTCAGATGCTTATATCTTTCCTTTTCTCCTTTGCTTTTTGCTTCTCTTCTTTTCACAGCTATTTGTAAGGCCTCCTCAGACAGCCATTTTGCTTTTTTGCATTTCTTTTTCTCAAGGATGGTTTTGATCCCTGTCTCCTGTACAATGTCATGAACCTCCGTCCATACTTCATCAGGCACTCTGTCTATCAGATCTAGTCCCTTGAATCTATTTCTCACTTCTACTGTATAATCATAAGGGATTTGATTTAGGTCATACCTGAATGGTCTAGTGGTTTTCCCCACTTTCTTCAATTTAAGTCTGAATTTGGCAATAAGGAGTTCATGATCTGAGACACAATCAGCTACTGGTTTTGTTTTTGCTGACTGGAAAACAACCCCAAAAGCAGGAAAGATGAAAAGTATATGGGATCTCCTTTAGTGATATCATTTCTTTCTTATGAAGAAGAAGAAAATCTTTCTAGAAGCTCCCCAAGCCCAGTAGGCTTTCTCTTTATTCTTCAGACTAGAATTGGGACCCCTATCTGTCTTTAAACCCTTCAGGGAAAGTTGGAAATGAGATCACCATCAGGAATTAGCAAACTTTTTCTGTAAAGGATCATATAGAAAATATTCTAGGCTTTGTGTGCAATATACGGTTGTGTTGCACATTCTTCTTTTAATTTTTATAACCGTTAAAACTATCTTTAGCTCGATGGGTCATAGTTTGCTAATACCTGGAAAAATTGCTTTCTAATACATGAACAAAACCAGGGTTCTATTATCAAGGGGAATGGGAATAAAGACTCTTGGTAAGCAGACAGCTGTGTATGCTACAGAAGGGTGTGCAAATAAAAGGTAATTACAACACATAAGGACAAGTGCTGTGATAAGAATGCTTAAAAGAGGCTGCTGCCATTAGATGATTCCCAATGATCCCTGCTTCCTAGTATTCATCTGCTTGTATTAGGTTGGTTTTTTGGACTAATGGAAGGGATGGCATATGGCTTTAGAGGCTAGGTCCTAAAAGACATTGAGCTTGTCCCTCATTCTCTTGAAGTGCCATTCTGGGGGAAACTAGTTGCCTTGTTGTGAGAACAACATAAGGAACTGTTGAGAGGCCCACAAAGAGAGGAGCTGAGACTTCCCACCCACGACCAGCTCCAGCTTGTCAGCTGTGGGATGAATGTCCCTGGAAGCAGCTCCTCCAGACCCAGATAACCTTCAGCTTGCCTGCAGCTCTGGTTCATGTCTTAATGGCAACCTCATGAGAAATCCTGAGCCAGAACTCAGGTAAGCAGCTTCCGAATTCCTGACCCACAGGGACTGTAAGACAATACACATTGATTAAGTCCCTTAGTTTTGGGGTGATTAGTTACACAGTCATGGATAACACCAGCCTTAGTCTCAAGACTTTTGAAATGGAATTTTCAAATATTAGTAAGACAGTAAGGTGTAGTAGGGAGAGGAGGGTGGAAACCCAACAGACTAGGACTCAGGAAGCCTGGGACCTGTACTTCATTTGTGAACTTGAGGCAAACTGACTCACTTCTTGGGATGACATAAGCACATCTTGGAAGAAGAGGGTATAGTTGTCAGAAAAAAAAAATGAGAGTACTATCAAATGCTTGTAGAATAACCTATATATTGTGATACAAGTCTCAGTTATTTTCTCTGAGGCAGTAAATAACTTATCTTTTTTCCCCATTCATCTCAAAGATAGAAATACAGAAACACCCATAGGACCAGGAGAGGTTGGACTGGGATACAAGTGTCCACCATTAGGAAAAGCAATGGTTCAGAACCAAGGACAGTAGCCTGCGCACCTCTGCCACTTCCCTCCACAGGCAGCTTGGGGCTTGATATGCATTTTCTGGCATCCATTCTTTGATATGTAAAATTGGAGGAGTTGAATCATAGGCTATTTAAAACTCAGCTCTAATCTGAAAATTCATGCTTCCAGCTTCTTTGTACTGCTCTTAGATCCCTGTCAAACACCTTCAGTTCCTGCTAATGTAGAAGGTCAGCTTTGTCTATCACATGGACGTAGCGCTGAGCTTGATATACTGAACTCACATCAATTTACCAAGGAAAAGAGGACAAGGGAATGTGCTAATTCATTTCTGTTTATTCAGCGCACATTTACTGCTGCTTGCGATTATTTGCCAAGCCCTACAGGGAGAAAAGGGGGGGAAGTCACAGACTCTTTCCTCAAAAAAGTCTGCAGTCTAGAGGGGAATGACAAGGACTCAAATAACTCTCTTTACTGTGTTTCCTCCTTCCTCCTTCATACACACACTATATACATCTTCCTACATAAGACTGACTCTCAGAGCAGAATCTTGAATTTTTTCTTCCATGTTGGTTTAACTTATCTGTGTTACCATATACTTTAAACCTCATCTGTCTTATGGAATGAAGGTTAACGAGGTCATGATTAACAGACATGTTCTAATTTGGGCAAGTCCACTGTTAAAATTTGTATGTTGGCAAAATGGAACTAACAAGATTGGTTCTGCCTATCTGTAGCTTTTGTCAGCTTAGCATGCCTCCTTCCATTGCAGAAATAGTACCCCCAGCCCTAATTCCATGTGTAACTGGACTGTCAATCACATTTACTGTATGGTCACCATAGTAACCATACGTGTGAGCCCAGCTAATGGTGACAAACTGCTCCAGTGTTCACAGAGGTTGGCTCAAGGGATGGGTACATGACTGAGGCAGGGCCCATTAGAATCTCCCCACATGATCTGATTTCTGCTTCATATGAAGTTACAATCTGCAAGGATGACCTAAGCTTTAGCTGCCTGTAGGAAGCCATCTGCAATAGAAGATCACACTACTGTGTTAAAGAAAAATGAAACCAAGATACATAGAGGGAAGGGTTAAGAGAGAATGAAAGAGAGGGAGGGAGAGAGGTTGTTTGACCTCTGGATTCAGCCAGACCTGAATATGATACATTTTATATATGCCAATTGGCTTCTAGGTAGCTCAGATGTACAGAATCTGAATCAAAGCAGGAGACCCAGGTTCAATCCCTGGGTCAGGAAGATCTCCTGGAGAAAGGAATGGAACCCATTCCCATATTCTTGCCTGGAGAATTCCGTGGACAGGGGTGCCTTGCGGGCTATAGTCTATGGGGTTGCAAAGAGTTGGACACAACTGAGCAACTAACACACACTCACATATGCTAATACATTCCCTCTTATGCTTAAGCATGCTTGAGATATGTATCTTTCATTTGCAACCTAAAGAATCCTGACTAACATGTGAAATCTAAGAGTTATTATGAGGACAAGAAAAATATCTGAAAACCCTTTGTCCAGCAGAAAGTGTAAAAACTGCCATAATGTTCTCTGGAGCTGATCCTTTAATCTCTCCAGGTGTCCTTAAGTGCACAATAAACATTATTCCTTCAACACAGTCCTGCAGCCACGTTGCCCTGATGGTGGAGAAAATGTTCAATTGTCCCTCCTTTGATATTAGGCTAATGTGTTTCATTTATTGAATTTCTCAGTGACCTGCATAATAACCTGACAGAGCTCTGTCTTCTTTCCGTATGGGTTAAAAATGCCTAGCTGCTCAGAATTAAGTACAAACAGCTTTTTGCATAACAAGAACCTTAAGGAAACCATTGCTCCCTTAATGTTTTGCTTAAATTGCAGTGAAATGGCTGCCATTTTGGATGATAGGACACTCCAACATTCACTGCCTTTGATTTTATCTGCACTAAGATGAACCTATTACAGTGACATTCCTGAAATTCTGAGGGAGGGAAAACCTTTTGCAGATGTTCTCTCAAATTAACTTCTCTCTCTTTTGGAGTGGGGAGCTCTTTACAAAAGCTTGCATTTCTAAAGCATTTTTAAGGAGTCCTTTTGGAGCCTTGACTTCAAGTCGGAACCATAATTAGTCTTATTTTTTCCTCCAAACTTGAAATATCTCTGCTGGAAACAAGGGACTTTGTGTTTTTCCCTGAAAGTAGGACATTTTGGAGTATAATTTAGAGACGTTGAAGAGTCGATGGTAGAAGTGAAGTTAGGGGCTGCAGTGGAGTCTAAAAATTTGCTGAATTAGAGCTTCCAGCTGATAGAGGTGGTTTGGAGCCCTTCAGAACCTACCTAGGTCGAGTAATTTCTAAAAGTTGACCACAGGTCTTCCTAAAATGGTAATTAATAATTTTTAAAAGTGCTGGCCTTTCTTGAATTTTTACAAGGACTTTTAGGTTTCCTAAATTGTTATTAGTACACACAGAGTCTATTTCTAAAAGCCTGTTAAATAGTTACCAAGTGGTCAGAAACTAAGCTTATTGCACTATTGAGTTTCTGGGGCCTCAAATTCAGTGTTAATTTACTATATGCCACCTACACTAGTCCCATCTCTATTCCTCTAAGACCATATTCATTACCAAGGCCCTTTGTGCTTGGTATTTCCTCTGCCTTGGAGTACAATTTTTAGTGCTTTAAATATTGGGCTTGCCATTTAGGTATCAACACAAAAGACTCCTAAGGACCTACCCTGCCCAACCCATGAAAACAGCCACCTATTAGTCACTCTTGGCTACTGTATCCCATCTCGTTCTGTATCTTGCTTTTTGTCTTTATTGTAATCTTGCCCCTAGAATTTCAATTCCCCAGGGACACAGGCCTGGTCGTCTTGCTCACATCTGTATCACCAGCTGCTAGGAACTATGCCAGACGCAGGGTAGACGCTCAGTGAATATTAGCTGGATGAAAAAAAGCACAGGCTTCTCGTTGCAGTGGCTTCTCATTGCAGAGCCACAGGCTCTAGGTGCATGGGTTCAGTAGTTGTGGCTCATGGACTCTGGAGCTCAGGCTCAATAGTTGCCCCTGGGCTTGTGGGATCTTCCTGGACCAGGGATCCAACCTGAGTCCCCTGCAATGGCAGCTGGATTCTTAACCACTGGACCATCAGGAAGGGCCTGGGAGCATGATTTTGATTATGAGCCAGTGTGCTTCCTCCGATCAGATTCTCTAGTCCTCCCAGCAATTATTTGGTTTATTCAGTAGCCTTTTAATAAACCCTTCCCCACCTTATTTTTGTTAAACATGTGCTATTACTTGCAACTAAGTCCTCTGCCACTTTCATGGCATTTGTTCATCACATATTTATAGAGCAACTCCTTTGCGGCAAGCACTGGAGATACAGCAAGGAAGCACTCAGGGGAAGGTGCTGCTCTCCTGGAGATCACGTAAAATAGCCTCACTCTTCCTTTACTTCCTCCCTGCTTTGTCATTCTGCTGATTAAATGTCCCCAGCTTCTTCAACCTTGCCTAGTGGACACAGTTTTAGTCCCAACACCATCCTATTCCCTGTAGCCCCCCCACCACCAATGCTATGAGTTCAGTGGAGTATGTGTGAGGAATCTTAAGTAGCAAGTGTTAGAAACTCAATCATATTGAATTAAGTAAAATATATATAGGTATATATACATACACACACACACACAGGTTCAGAAAACTGAAAATTCTAGGGCAAATCAAGTTCAGGCAAGACTGGTCAGTGGCTCCATATGCATGTGCTAGGGCTGTCTTAACAAAATACTCCATGATGGATGGCTTTAAACAAGAAGTATAGGGATAGAGATATATGTATATAGACCCATTGAATTTATTTTATTGAAGTATAGTTGATTTGCAACATCGTGTTAATTTCTGCTATTCCACAAAGTGATTCAGATATATATGTATATTCTTTTCGTATTTTCCATTATGGTTTATTATAGGATATTGAATATAGTTCCCTGTGCTATACAGTAGGACCTTGTTGTTTATCCATTCTGTATATAATAGTTTATATCTGCCAATGCCAAATTCCCAATCCATCCCTCCCTCTAGGCAACCACAAAGCTGTTGTCTATGCCTATGAGTCTGTTTCTGTTTTATAGATAAATTTGTTTGGGCCATATTTCAGATCCCACATATCAGTGGTACCTTATAGTATGTCTTTCTCTTTCTCCTTACTTCACTTAATATGATATTCTGTAGGTCCATTCGTGTTGCTGCAGATGGCATCGTTTCATTCTTTTGTAATGGCTTAGTAGTATTCCATTGTGGAGAAGGCAATGGCACCCCACTCCAGTGTTCCTGCCTGGAAAGTCCCATGGACAGAGGAGCCTGGTAGACTGCCATCCATGGGGTCGCTAAGAGTCGGACACGACTGAGCGACTTCACTTTCACTTTTCACTTTCGTGCATTGGAGAAGGAAATGGCAACCTACTCCAGTGTTCTTGCCTGGAGAATCCCAGGGACGGGGGAGCCTGGTGGGCTGCCGTCTCTGGGGTCGCACAGAGTCAGACACGGCTGAAGCGACTTAGCAGCAGCAGCAGCAGTGTTCCACTGTATATACACATATCCATCTGTGGTATTCGTCATATTCATGCCACATCTATTACCCATTCATCTGTCTGTGAACATGCTCATTGCTTCCGTGTCTTGTCTTTTGTAAATAACTGCTGCAATGGGCACTGGGGTTGAGGGTCTTTTCGAATCCTGGCTTTCTCTGGATAAACCCCCAGGAGTGGAGCTGTCAGATCACCTGATGATGTTCTTTCAAATTTTTTATGGAACTGCCATACTGTTATTTACAGTGATTGTCGGTTTCCATTTCCACCAGCAGCTTAGGAGTGCTCCCTTTTCTCCATATCCTCTCCAGCTACTTTTATTTGTAGAATTTCTGAGAATGACCATTGTGACTGGTGCGAGGCGATACCTCGTTGTAGTTCTGATTTGCATCTCTCTAATAATTATGGATGTTGAGCATCATGTCATGTGTTTTATTTTTAAACAGTGTGAGTAAAAGTTACGTCTTGAAATTGACTTTTTCACAGGCTGTGTGTTTTACATTCTTTCCTGATTCCCTACCACACAGGACCTTTCTTGAGGGCAGGGGTCACTTACAATCCCCCAGGTCTTGTGAAGTGAAAGTGCTGGTCGCTCAGTCATGTCCGACTCTTTTGCAACCCCACGGACTGTAGCCCGCCAGGCTCCTCTGTCCATGGGATTCTCCAGGCAAGAATACTGAAGTAGAATGCCATACCCTTCCTCCAGGGGATCTTCCTGACCTTGGAATCGAACCTGGGTCTCCTGCATTGCAGGCAGATTCTTTACCATCTGAGCCTACCAAGGGAAGGCCTTTGTTAATATGAAGTGTCCATAAGCACCGGTTTTAAGGTTGTTGTAATGGAAAATGGCCACAAGGTGGCAGGATTTCTTCATACCCAGTTCTGGTTACTCAGACAAGAACTTTATGGAAAGTTCCGTTCCCGGGTTGCAAATTCAAGTGTTATGTGTTAGAACAAGTACCCAAGGGGACTTCCTTGGTGGTCCAGTGGTGAAAACTCATGCTTCTATTTGATCCAGCACCTGGATCAATTCTTCTTAGGGGAACTAGAATCCCACTTGCCAGGCAGCCAAAGGGGGAGAAAAAAAAAAAACCCAAGGTGTTCTGGACTCATTATTTCCTCAGCACAACCCCTCACCCCAGAGGCAAATCCCAACTTTGGAAAACATTTGTTTCTGAGTTTTTCTTCTCTGTTTTATTTAGATATCATTGCCTACTGGAGTAGAGTTGAACCAAGTGGTGCTGTCTTGGGTGTTTGGTATCCTGCTTCAGTTATAAAGATATCGATGTTATAGAGATATTTTCCATCTGCGGTATTACAGAGTGTTGAGTAGAGCTCACGGAGTTATGCCTTAGCTCCTTGTGGATAATGTATATTGCCTCTATTACTGTGTTGATGTTCAAACCATGCTCTGTTATTGAAACCTGCCTGAACCCCACCGTTCTTCTTTGGTAACCAGAAATCTCCTTTCCAAGTCTCTGAGTCGGTTTTTCCTTTTAAAATCAGTTCATTTGTGTAGCTGTTGATGTTCCCCCCATCGGGGTGTCACAGACATTTTGTCATTCTCTGGGGGTCCGCCTTCACTTAGCGTAATCATCTCTTGTCCGTCCATGCTGCTGGAAGTGACTTCAGCTCTATTTTCTCTGGCTGAGGCATATTACTGTAGGTGTATGAAACAGCTTCTGGATCCATCCGTCTTCCCTGGAACTTCTAGGTGCTTCGCTTTCTGCTAAGTGTAAATAATGCTGCAGTGAATGCTGGAGTGCTTGTGTCATTCCCAAGACCCGGCTTTCTCCAGGAAGAGCCCTGGAATGAAAAGGACCAGTCACGTGGCATCTCAATTTTCAGTTTTTTAAGGAAACTGCATACTGTCCTCTGACCTGTTGCCAATTACACGGTTCCCAGGAAGTGTAGTACGGTTCAGTTCTCCATGCCCTCTCGTGAATTTGCTCCTTGTACCCCAATGCCCTTTTTTTTTTTTTTTAATTTTTACTTTACTGTGGAGAGCAGCTGATTAGCTTGAATGTGACAGTATAAGGTGAAGAGCCAGAGGCTCAGTTGGTCATTCCCATATAGCCGTTCTTCCTGAAACAGAACTTGTTAATTTTTTGATGACTGTGGTTCTGAGGGTTGCCTCATTGCAGTTTGCATTTTCATTTTTCTGACACTTAGGGACGTGGATCAGCCTTACAAGGGCTTTCAAAAAAAAAAAAACACAACTTTTGTTAAATTGAACTCTTGATTGGATTCTTGAAGATGGGCTCTGTTGAATTATTTCAACTATCCGCCCTGGACAGTTACCTGAAGTCTTGAGCTCAGGTATCCTTTTCAGCTCTTGAGGTTTTGTGCATCAGAAGTGTCCCTAAAGCACCGGTTTTTCTCTTGCTGTTACCAGAAATGTCCACAAGGCGGCAGCACTGTCTCATACGCTTCTAGGGCTCCTAGGCTAACTGGATCCCTAGAGAGAGCTGCGTTCCAGGGTTCGAGTGGGAAGCCTGTGCCAAGGCTCGTGTGTTTTGACATTTTTTCCCCTTCCCCTGCACCCCGCTAGAAGATTCCCAAGTCCTGCCCAAACAGTGATGCTGAGGGTAATTTCGGAACGCGCCCGAGGTCTCGGGAGACACAGGCTGCAGCAGGGACGCCCGGGACTGAGAGTCTCGGAGGCCAGGGGAGTTTTCAAGGAGCTTTCTGCCCAGAAGCCCCGCTGTCTTTTGGGTGCACTAGTCCAGGGGCCTGGTAGGAGGCCGTCTCCGGGGTCTCACAGAGTCGGACACGACTGAAGCGACTTAGCAGCAGCAGCAGCAGTCCAGGGGGAGATGTCCGAGGACATGCCTGCATCTGAAGATCAGGGTCTCATCCACAGGCCACAGGGACTCCTCCTCCAAAGTGGGGCTCCTTTGCTGATCCATGCTCCCTAACACCGTCCAATTCAGTACAGTCCAGCTTCTACACCCACCGTTGCGCAGGGTCTAGGGACGCGTCACCGCGTAACCTAGGCCTGAGGCCAATACTCCACGCATTTATTTCTGAGGTTTTCTTCTCTTTTTAAATTGAGTTATCGTATGCTGGAGTGGAGCTGATTAAAAAGCAGTGTTGGCTTACGCTTTCGGTGTCCTGATTCAGTCATAGAGATACCTATGTGTATTCTTGGGATTCTTTTCCCATTGGCGCTATTACAGGGCATCGAGTAGATGTCCCTGAGTTACGCCTTAGGTCCTGTTGGACTATTTACATTGCCTCTATTACTGTGTATATGTTCAAACCAACCTCTGTATTTAAACCTCCCTGAACCCGACCGTTCTTTCTGGTAACCAGAAGTTTCCTTTCTAAGTCTTGGAGTGGATTTCTCTCTTTAAAACCAGTTCATGTGTATCGATGTTCCTATTTCCCCCATACGGGATATCCCAGACCTTTTGTTGTCCCGAGTCTCCGTTCGCTTAGCATGATCACTGCAAGTACGTCCATGCTGCGGGACAAGATTTTAGCTCACTGTTTTCTCTGGCTGAGGCATATTATTGTAGGTATAGGAAACGGCTTCTTGTTCCATCCATCGTCCCTGGAACTTTCGGGGGCTTCACTCTCTGCTGAGTGTAAAGCTTGCTGCAGTGACCGTTGCGGTGTCTGTGTCATTCCAGAATCCCAGCTTTCTCCCAGAAGAGGCCTGGAGTGAAAAGGACCAGTCGGGCAGCATCTCAGTTTCCAGCTTTTTAGGCAATCTCTTTATTGTCCTCTGTCCTGACCGTTAACAACTACACAGTCCCCGAGAAGTGTAGTCGCGTTATCGGTTCTCCATGCCCTCTCACACCATTACTCCTTGTACCCCAAGGTGCCGTGTTTGTTTGTATTTTTCCCTTCAACTTTTTACTTTACTGTGGAGAAGAGCCAGTTAGCATCGATGCAAGAGTCGAAAAGCTGGCTTAAAATCCAACATTCAAAAAACTAAGATCATGGCATCTGGTCCCATCACTTCATGGCAAATAGATGAGGAAACAATGAAAACCATGACAGACTTTATTTTCTTGGGCTCCAAAATCGCTGCAGATGGTGACCACAGCCGTGAAAGTCAAAGAGACTTACTCCTTGGAAGAGAAGCTATGACCAACCTAGACAGCATATTACAAAGCAGAGACATTACTTTGCCGAGTAAGATCCATCTAGTCAAAGCTATGGTTTTTGCAGTAGCCATGCACGGATGTGAGAGTTGGACCATAAAGAAAGCTGAGCATCAAAGAACTGATGCTTTTGAACTGTGGTGTTGAATCTTGAGAGTCCCTTAGACTGCCAGGAGATCAAACCAGTCAGTCCTAAAGGAAATTAGTCCTGATTTTCATTGGAAGGACTGAAGCTGAAGCTGAAGCTCCAATATTTTGGCCACCTGATAGGAAGAGCTGACTCACTGGAAAAGACCCTGATGCTGGGGAAGATTGAAGGCAGGCGAAGAAGGGGACGACAGAGGATGAGACGGTTGGATGGCATCACCGACTTGATGGACACGAGTCTGAGCAAGCTCCAGAAGTTGGTGATGGACCGGGAAGCCTGGCGTGCTACAGTCCATGGGGTCGCAGAGTCAGATACGACTGAGCAACTGAACTGAGACTGGAGTTTCAGGGGAAAAGTAGAGAGAATCAGTCATCCATCCCATATATCCATTCTCCCTGAAACTGCAGTTTTTAATTTTTTCATGATGGCAGTTCTGAGGGGGTGATTCCTTATTGCAGCTTTTATATTTTTTTGTGATTTAGGGACGTAGATCAGCCTCTCATGGACTTAAAACAAACAAACAAACACCAAAACGCCTTTTGTTAATTGAATTCTAAGAGATTGGGTCCTTGAAAGTCTGCCCTGTTGAGGTGTTTTCAACTATCTACCCTGGGCACTGCTTGAGGTCAGGTATCATTCTCAGCCCTTCAGGCTTTGTGAATAGGAGTGCCCTTAAGCACCGGTTTTCCTCTTGCTGTTACTAGAAATGTCCACAAGGCGGCAGCACTGTCTCATGACCTACTGGGGTCCCTCCGCTATCAGAGCTGCATTCCAGGGTTATAGATTTGAGTGGGAAACCTGTGCCAAGGCACGTGTGTTTTGACTTTTTTCCCCTTCCCCTGCACCCCCGCCCCCAGAAAAATCCTCAATCCTGTCAAAACAGCGATGCTCAGGGTCCTGCCTGAAGGGGCGGAGTCTCAGGAGAAACAGACTGCTGTGGGAAACGCCATCCCTGGGAGTCTGAGGCCACGTGTCTTTTCAAGAGCTTTCAGTCCAGAGGATCCAGCGTCCTTGGGGTGCATCAGGCTAACTTGAGCTGTCCTAGAGACTGCCAGGATCTGTAGTTTGAGGTCCCATTCACAGGCCTCAATGCTCTCTTTGTTTAAATTTGTGCTCCTTTTGCTGGTCCATCGTCCCCTAGCACTCTGTACTTCAGCCCAGTCCAGCCTTGGGAGTCAAGGCTGCTCAGGGTCCAGGGATCTGTCTCCAGCCCAGGTCCCCGAGGACTGAGACCAATATAATCCCCATTCTTTATTTATTTATTTTTTAAACTTGCTATTTGTTTTGATGTGAGAATAATTGGTTTTCAATGGTGTGCTTTTTCTATGTACAGCCGATAATTTCATTTATACCTATATCACAGTGCATCTAGTGGTTTTCTGATTATTTTCCCATAGCAGTTAGAGCTGGAAGTGGAGTAGATTTTCTTGTCTGAAGCCAATTGCTCGTGAATTCCGATTGCTTTTATATTTCTGTGTATATGCAAATCCAGACCTTCTAATGTGTTTTTCCCTTAACCTTTCCAGTGTGTAATCCTGGTGGTTTAACTTTGTGTGTTTCCTTTTTTGTAAATTTATTCTTTACAAACTGAACTGCTGTATCTGGTTTTTCCATTGTGCTTTTAAGTGACATGATTGGCTCTTTGTCCCTCTCTGCCTGAATTAGTGTATGATCATTCTCGGTGTTCATGTTGCTGCCAATGACTTTATTTCATTCTTCTTTTTTATGGCCGAGTAATAGTTCATTGTATATTTGTACCACGTCTTCTTTATGCGTTGATCTGTTGGTGGACATTTTTGTTAAAAAGCAAAGTTATTTACTGTCACAGATTTGGGGGTAGAAATCCAAGGTCAAGGTTTGAATAGCTTTGGTTTCTCCTGAGGCTGCCGCTTTCCCAGCCCAGGTGGTTTTCTGGCTGTGTTTGTCTTTGAAATAACAAGCAGCAGAAAACAGATAGGATGCCATTGTTCAGTATTCAACCAAATTTGAGTTATTTTCTTCTTCTGTATAAAGTTATGGCTGATGAACGACTCTCCCTGGAAATACAGTCGCCCCAAACTCCTCATCAGGGCTAGGGAGCAGTTTGCAGAGTTGCAGTTAAGTTATGCAGCCCAGAATCCCCACATCTCAGCACTTCAGTGTTTATATCCACATTTCCATCTTGAACTAAACTTTTAGATGCTCTCCCACTCGTGTGATAAGGCTCTCATAAGAAAAGACAGTGCCTTGAGCACTTATTAATATTCATCATTATTTCAAAATGAAAACCAAAATGAAATGATGTCAGACATATGAAAATGCATTATGAAAAGTCACCAATTATTGCTATGCAGAACATAGCGCTTGAAGCTTTACAGGTTCAGAGGGTCCGTTTCAGTTTACCTGGCTTCCCACTTTAGTTAATTCTGAAAGTAAGTTGCATTGGTTTAGTCAATCCAGAAAGTAAGTCGTGTTTCTATGTTAAATGAAACACAGTACACTGAGCATAAAGCTTATCTGCATACCTGACTTTTGACTCATAATAGACCCGGTTTTGAGCCCAGCTCCAACCTTTACTTTCTGGGCACGTAACTGGGGGAGTATTTTAAGCATCAGTTTCTTCATCTACCATACGGCAATAAATATATGCGGCCCTTATGGTCACTTTGAGGATTAAATAATGGTGGCCTCGTTTACAAACGACAGTCCTTGTGCCTGTAGCACGCTGCTCTAATATAAATTCAGAGGACGCCTCGGAGCTTAGTAAATCAAAAGTAGATTTGAGCCTTATTGATTAAATAAGAAATCAAATCTTCTGAAACCTATTTGCAGCTACAGGATGTTGCCAGAAATTTGAGACTATTAAGGAAAAAATATCAGCCCAAAGCAGAGGGTGGGAATTTAGAAGCTCTCAGGCGTCTGAGTATACTTAAATCCACCATTTCCAAGTGTAACATCACCTTATACCTAGCCAACAAAATAAATGGTCACTGAAGACAGGAATGAAAGCACAGCTTACACTGTCCTTTTTCTTTTTTCTGTGTTTGCCGTGAGGCCTGTGGGATTTTAGTTCCCTGACCAGGGATTGATCCTACACCCCCTGCAGTGGAAACACAGAGTCTTAACCCCTGAACCATCAGGGAAGTCCCTGTCCTTTTTCTTTTTTAACTGAATTATAATTGACACACAATATTATGTTAGTTTCAAGTATATACCCCAAAGCTTTTATATCTTCATACATTATGAAATGATTACTATGTCTAGTTGCCATCAATCACCATTCAGAGTTACCGCAATGTTTTTAACTTTGCTCCCTATGTTGTCCGTCACATCCCTGTGACTTATTTATTTTATCGCTCTAAGTTTGTACCTCCTAATCCCCCCCACCCATTTCACCCATCCCCTCAACTGCATTATCCTTTGTTCCTAAGGGACAGTTCATAACCTGTAGGATCTGCTGAGGACTCCATTTTTGGTTGCTTTTATTGGGGAAGGAGTGGAAGCTGGTAAGACAGAGCGAGAGAATGCTCATGTGCTCAGTAGCGTCCGACTCTGGGACTATCGCCCGCCAAGCTCCTCTGTCCATGAAATTTCCCAGGCAAGAATACTGGAGTGGGTTACCATTTCCTTCCCCAGGGGATCTTCCCAACCTAGGGATCGAACCTGCATCTCTTGAATCTCCTGGCCCTTTACTACTGTGCCACCTGGGAAGGAGGGAGGGCAGAGATGGTAACAAATCTCTCCCCTCCCCAACCCCCATCCACTACACGTGGAAAGGAAGAGATGTCTCATATCTTTCTGGGTTTTTTTTTCTTTTAAAACAATTTATTATTATTTTTAAAATTTTAATTGGAGGCTAATTACTTTACAATATTGTGGTGGTTTTGCCATACATTCATAGGAATCAGCCATGGGTGTACATGAGTTCCCCATCCTGACCCTCCCCATCCCATCCCTCAGGGTCATCCCAGGGCACCAGCCCTGAGCACCCTGCCTCATGCATCGAACCTGGACTGGCGATCTGTTTCACATATGTTAATATACATGTTTCAATGATATTCTCTCAAATCATCCCACCCTCACCTTCTCCCACAGAGTCCAGCAGTCTGTTCTTTACATCTTTTTGTACCACATAACTGAGCTTGTTGTCCTGGAGATAAATGACCTTCTTAGATCTCTTTCTAGTCCTATAATTTTATAATTCTAAGAATAAAGTCTCCCTCTAGTCATCAAGCAATTAATGTAAGGATCACACTTCGGCAAAAGTGAGATGATGGTGGGAGTCATCCAGTCAATCACTGTCATCCTCAGCTTCCCTTTGGCATTGGGAGCTTGGCAGGTTTAATCAAAGGATGGGCCCTGTTGACTGAGTGAATGGACGGTTCTCTGGGTACCACAGTGAACATCAGATGACGTGATCTCTAGCCTGCAGAATTTTGGAGGATTGAACACAGTAGATTAGGTTTCAGCAATCTTAGTGATAATAATAAGTAACAAGGAGGCTCTGAACAGAGCAACTATTACCAAAACCTCTAGAATAAAGGACTAAAGGAGAATCACAGTGGCCTCCAGCAAAACTTGTTTCCAGTAAAATTCACAACACTTCCTGGTGAGCAGCTCTCCTGCCTTGAGCTATCAAGGACTTCCCTGGTGGCTCAGATGGTAAAGAATCCGCCTGCAATGCTGGAGACCTGGGTTCGATCTCTGGATCAGGAAGATCCCCTGGAAAAGGGCATGCCAACCCACCCCAGTATTCTTGCTTGGAGAATCCCATGGACAGAGGAACCTGGAGGGCTACAGTCCACGGGGCCACAAAGAGTTGGACACAACTGAGCGATTAACACACTTCAAGCTACTACCCGTCCTGGCAAGCATCTCCTGTCCCCTCTACCTCAGATAGAATCCGCATGTTACCTTTTGTCCCCCCATAGAGCAGATGCAATGGTCCCCTGTATATCTCTGAGGTACCCATCTTCTGTCCATCCTGTGATTGTCCAGGAGATGGGGATAAGTGAGATCGCTGGGTGACCTGGATGGGGTATGAAACCCTCAGAGTATGGACTTGTCCTTCTTTCAAGAGTCACTCTAAGTCAAGTTGGCATTTTAGGTACAAAGTGGGGTCAACGGTTCACAATATATTTACTGAGCATTTATTATGTGCTAGGCTTTTTTTTTTTTTTTTAAGTAGTTAGTTCACTCATTTATTTATTACTTTTGGCTGGGCTGGGTTTTCGTGTCTGACTCTTTGCAACCCTATGGACTATAGTCTGCCAGGCCCCGCTGTCCGTGGGATTTTCCAGGCAAGAATACTGGAGTGGGTTGCCATGCCCTGCTCCAGGGGGTCTTTCCAACCCAGGGGCTGTACCCATGTCTCCCGTGGCTCCTGCATTGCAGGGGGATTCTTTACCACTTAGCCACCAGAGAAGCCCAAGTATGCATATGAGATTGCAAAATTACGTTGAAGAATGATACCGTAAGATGTGTATACAATTCTCAAAGGACAGACAAAGCAATATCTTGTGTAACTGATGCGCTACTTGTGCTTATGGCTGAAGGATGCCTTCTTAATTCGTGGTGGTGGCCAGCTCTGGGGAAGTAAAGGGAAAATGGAGCTTGCAAGGGCTCTAAAGAGGATTTCAACTTAATCTGTAACTTTTGTTATGTATTTTAAAGAAAAGATTTGAAGTGGACAGAATATTAACATTTGTTCATTTTGGTTGCAAAGTGTGCAGGCATTTATTATATTTTCTCATACTATGTACTTTAAAATGTTCCCTGATTAGAAAGTTAAAGCAGTATTACATGTTTCCTAGGAAGTCAGTAAATTCAAACTTTTAAAAAAAGATTTAAAATGACCTACATAAATTCAGCTCAAAGCTACAACCTGTAGTCTCAATTCCATATATTTTCCTCCAGATTTTTTTCTAATTTACATTCTGTTGCCTTGAAATGCAACTTTCTTGCTTTCTTTAGAAGCCCAAAACTTCTGTTGTTGACTATGGTAACCAAGGGGGAAGCATTGGTAACAGAAAATGTTTAAAATGTATCAATTTCTTCTCCAAAATCTTGTGAGATTAGCACTATGGGGGTAAAGATGGGGTGTGATCGATTTCCCTGTCACCTGGACAAGGTTCCCAAAGTAAAGACTGTTTGCCATTGCCCTGCATAGCTGATCCCCCAATCCAGAATTTTTACTGGGGATAAACCAAGTTCAACCACATTTCTATCCTTCCCCTGCTGTTGTTCGGTCGCTCAGTTGTGTCTGGCTCTTTTTGACCCCATGGACTGCAGCCATCTATAAAAATTGTAAACATATGAGCTTCATTCTATCCTCCGTAAGTACTTCTGGTTGCTGGGCTATTTTTTTTTCCCTTCGAATGATTAAAAATAACCTTCATTAAATGTGCAAACTGAACTTCCAATTTGGAATCATGTGCACAGCTGCCACTTGGAATTATTCAGTATTATTTTTTATTAATATATTAATATGTGTTGGGAGACAAGAGAACATTTTGATAAATACGCATGAAACGTGCCAGGTTGTTGCATATTTAGAGTCTCTATTTGCACAAAGCAATGACGTGAGCATATGGCTCACAAATTCTGAAGTCTGATCCTGTTAGATAGATGGATGCTGGTAATTTATCACGTGCAGGCACACGTAGGGAGATGAGTTGTAAAACCCTTTACTGGCTTCTGGCCTCCAGGCAACAAACCTTTCTGGCCTTTGTCTCTCTCCCCTCGAATGCATCAGCATCTCTCTGAAGTAGGATTCAAGGATGAAGTCCACAGGAAATTTTTCTCTAAATTTTACGGAAGAGATGGGGAGGGCTTGGTTATGAAGAGACCTAAATAGAAATCCAGTATTCTTGCCTGGGAAATCCCATGGACAGAGGAGCCTGGCAGGGCTCCATGGGACTCCATAGTTCATGGGGTCGCAAGAGTCAGACACAATTTGAATAAACCACTACCAGCCAACAGAACGCATGACAGAGATACAAAGCAGAATGCCTTTCCCTCTGTGTTTTGTTTTGCTTTTTAAAAGAACTTTAGCTTTGCATACTGCAAACCTTTCTGTTTCCCTTCTCCCCCAACTCCCACCCTATGGGAACAAGGAATAATAATTTCTAATGGCCTGGGGGATAGGGGAGGGGCGGCATGCTGTAAAGCCTTGGAAGTGATTTGAAAACTCTTGACTCCTTCAGACTTCAGTGCCAGAAACTATAAATAGGAACTCCTGGCAAGAGGGGAACAAGGGACAGACCTTTCACTTCTGCGGAATGCTCTTGGGAAGAAGGAGGGAGCGAGCCGGAACGTTTCAAGTATTTTTCACGAAACCGGCTTCATTCCTTTGACAGCAGAGCTGCTTGGCATTATGGGAGTTATCTGAGCAGGACTCAGAGCTCAAGAATTTCACTGCAGTGGCTGCTGTTGAGCTGATGGGATTAAAAATTTTCCTCATTGGGGAGAAAAAGTTGACAGAGTATTTATTTATTTTTTGGAGTATGTGTCAAGTGTGGACTGAATTAAGTCCTCTCCAAATTCATATGTTGAAATCCTGACCTCTTCCCCTTAATGTGACAGTATTTGGAGATAGGACCTTTAGTAAGGTAACTGATACTGAATGAGGTCATAGGGTGGGTCCCTAACCCTATGGGACTGGTGTTCTTGGAAGAAAGGAAGAGACACCAGAGATCCCAGGCTCTCCACAAACTCAGAGAAAAGGCCACGTGCAGACCCAGCCACAAGGCACCATCTGCAAGCCAGGAAGACAGCTCCCACCAGAAACCAGCCGTATTGCTCTCGGAGTTCCAGCCCCAGAACCGTGGAGGATACACTGCTATTGTGGAAGCCACCTGGTCTATGGTGTTCCGTTGTGGCAGCCCACCCTGACTCTCGCAGTGTTAATGTCAATCAACACTGGAGGATGGATTTCCTCTCACCTGGAGATGTTAAGGGCTTCCCTGGTGGCTCAGACGGTAAAGAATCCACCTGCAATGCAGGAGACCTGGGTTCGATCCCTGGGTTGGGAAGATCCCATGGAGGAGGGCATGACCCCACACACTCCAGTATTCTTGCCCGGAGAATCCCCATGGACAGCAGAGCCTGGTAGGCTACAGTCCACGGGTCACAAAGAGTCAGAAATGACTGAGTGACTAAGCACGCGTAAGGGGATGTTAAATGGCTCAGGACGCATGTTAGTGTCTGAGAGGCGGTCGTGTGGTTAAGGGAGGTGGCTGCTGGACTCGGGTCTTGTTCAAATCCTTGTTAATGGCTCCCTAAGGGCGTGACCTCCACCAAAAAACCGTTTCTCTGTGCGGCTCCTCATCTGTCGAAGAGGAATAGTAGTACCTGCAAGATCGTTGTGAGGTTAGATGCTTAATGTATCCCGAGCAAGTCATAAAAGCTGCTACCAAATTTGCTCTACTGAATTGCAGCTCTGTTAAGGAGGCTGGGAGCCTAGTGTATTTTCAGGGTTTTTTTTTTTTTTTCCCCAATATTTTGAGTTTACAAAGAGCTTCCATAACCATGATTACATTTTATTTTTATAGCCATCTTATAAGATTCGTTGGAAAGGAAACGTTACGCCCACTTGAGGGAAGAGGAAACCCAAGTTCAGAGAAGCCAAGAAACTTTCCTAAGCTCGATTTCCTAACAAATCTAATAAATCAAGCCAGGCTTCAAATGTAAGTCCCCTGACGCCAAGTTTTGTGCTCTCTGAACTAAATTTGCTCTCTCTCTGAATTCTTCCCTTCCCTTCTCATTCCCTCTCTTCTGGTTTTTTTTTTTCACCAAACTTGTATGGAGTTTCTATTACGCTCCTGGCATTTCCCCTCTTTCCCTGAATCTGTTTCATTTCTCTTTATTCATTTTGACCTGGAGGCTAAGTGTGTGCTCTGTGTGTGTGTGTGTGTGCACACACACCTGCCTGAGGACGACCCTCCGTCTCGAGTCTTTGCTGCTAACCTGCCAGTTTTTAGCTCAAAGAAGTCGGCACTCAGCCTTCAAGGACATATTATAAATAGAGCCTCAATGGCACTCTCTTTTCTTATCTGAAAACTGACACCAAACAGTGGTAATCAGGACAAAAAGAAGATGAGCACAGCAGTGGTAGAGCAGATAATCAATATCTTTCAATGATTTGAGAACAGAGATTTCCAAAAGAGAGGTGGAAAGAGGCCTGAAAACGACAGCCTGAGACAGCTCGCCGGGCCATTCTAAGGGAGTGATGGGTGTGGCGTTGCTTGCAAAAGATCTCACATTATGATGTTCATGTTTGAGGAAACGTCAAAAATACCTCTTATTCTCACAACACAAACTATAGAAATCACAGCTCGGCAGAATCTCTTTGACCCCTGAAGCTGTGTAGGAGGTGGGCTCTGAATTGTGAGGTGATAGTCACCCTGTGTTTTGGGCTATGTGGGATGTAAATTTTAAAAGCTGGGAGACATTATTCTGCAGTCTTCAGAAGAGAAACAGGGCCTGAAAGTTAGGAGTTGGTGCCTGAAAGGATCGCAGGGAGTCTGAAGTTCAGTTAAGTTCAGTTCAGTTGCTCAGTCCTGTCCGACTCTTTGCAATCCCATGAATCGCAGCACGCCAGGCCTCCCTGCCCATCACCAACTCCCGGAGTTCACTCAGACTCACGTCCATCAAGTCAGTGATGCCATCCAGCCATCTCACCCTTGTTCGTCCCCTTCTCCTCCTGCCCCCAATCCCTCCCAGCATCAGGGTCTTTTCCAATGAGTCAACTCTTCTCATGAGGTGGCCAAAGTACTGGAGTTTCAGCTTTAGCATCATTCCTTCCAAAGAAATCCCAGGGCTGATCTCCTTCAGAATGGACTGGTTGGATCTCCTTGCAGTCCAAGGGACTCTCAAGAGTCTTCTCCAACACC
>SJYT01081246.1:237300-262706 GCA_006410635.1 Cephalophus harveyi
GAGTTCATGATCTGAGCCACAGTCAGCTCCTGGTCTTGTTTTTGTTGACTGTGTAGAGCTTCTCCATCTTTGGCTGCAAAGAACATAATCAATCTGATTTTGGTGTTGACCATCTGGTGATGTCCATGTGTAGAGTCTTCTCTTGTGTTGTTGGAAGAGGGTGTTTGCTATGACCAGTGCATTTTCTTGGCAAAACTCTATTAGTCTTTGCCCTGCTTCATTCCACATTCCAAGGCCAAATTTGCCTGTTATTCCAGGTGTTTCAGACTCCAGGTAGTCTGAAAAGACCATCCAATTCCTTATTTTACAGGTGAGGCAACTAAGACCCAGGGAGAAGTCTCTGGCTGGAGGGCCAGTGGTTATGGGGCCTCACCAGCACTTGCAGGGAGGGGAGTGTGGGTGAAAAGCTAGGGAACCTCCAAGCAGCCATGCTCTAATTCTTTTATAGAGAATTAAAATATGCCTGGAGGAGGCTGGGACTCATCCAGGGCACTGACTCAAGGCACGTGAAGGAAGTTTTTGCAGTGGAGGTTGTGGATTACTTCTTGCTGTTCTAGATGTACTGTAAGAGGCCACAGATTGTCAGGTAGGTCTTTCCAAAGACCTGACGTGATGGATTGGACAGTAAAAATGTGGAGGATCATACAGTAGCTATCGGCTTTCTGTGCATAAATAATGACCCTAATCCCAAGCCCCCCAGTGACCTTGTCCCCAGATCTGACCCGACACTGACCTTCAACCTGACCCTCACTGTGACCCTCATTCTCAGTGGAATTGACTCTGAGGTCAGCCTTAACATTGCCTCTGACTTTCCCACCCTGGACCCTTAAGTGAGTTGATTCTCAACTTGTCCCTGCCTTTAACTGGACCGCCTCATCACCCGGTCTTGAAAACCTTTCCCCTGATTCTGAAGCAGCCCCTGACGCAGACTCTACTCTCACACCAACCCAGAAACGGGATTTGAGCCGATTCTACGCTTTAGGCTGACTTTTACCATATCCCTCAAGCTGACACTGACCGGGACCATCAGTGAACCTTTACTCTGACCATCTACCTCTCTCTGAATGTGGCTTGAACTTAACCCTTTCTCTGACTCTCATGCGGACTCTGACCCTGACCTTCTCCCTGAACCTCATCCTTATTCTCACCATTTCGATAACCTTGACCCTAAATACACAGAACCTCTGCTTCATCAACCTGATCCTCACTCTGACCCTATTGCTCACATTTACCTTATTTACCTTAAAGTGACTCTGACCTTGACATCACCCTGACTCTACCTGACTTTTACTCTTGGGTGATCTTGACCCTGTTCATCGTTCTGAATTTGATTAGCACCCTGACCTTGACCCTTGTATTACTCTCACCCTGAAGCTGACCCTCACTTTTTTGTCACCTTTTTGCTCCTCAACATGACCCTGATCCTGATCATACCTTGACTTTTACCTAGCACTGACAGTGAGCCTGTCTGGAATCTCAGCCTGACCAGATCTTCATCCTGGGCCTCGCATGAAGAAGGACAATTACTCTGAGTTTCATCATCACTTCCACCTTGACCCTGAAATTCATTCACATGTTTACCCTAACTCTTATCAGGACCCTTAGCCTGACCTTGATGGTGATCACTGATCCTCAACCCGACCCTCACCCTGACACTGACTCCCTCACTGACCCTGACCTCAACATACACCCTAACCCAGATCCTAACACCTATCCTGACCCTCGTCATGATCCTAAAGCTCACTCTTATTGTGACTTTGACCCCTAACCTCACCCTGCCTGACCCTCAATGTGACTCTGACTCACATAATGCTTTTCAGAATGATTCTGACCCTAACAATTCCCTACCATCAACAAGTTGGGTCTGAACATGAAATCTTGTATACTCTCATACTAATTTCACCTAGATTTCTTATAACTAGCAATAAGAACATACTTTTGAGAACTTTGTATAGTTCTAAACTTTCTTACATTTGTATTGTATGTTTTCAAATGTGCTTCTTTGATGTGTTAATAGGGTCTGCTTTTGATAATGTGTGGTTCTCATTGATTTCTCAACAAGAATTTTCTTTACAGATTAACATCTGATTTCTGTACTGCTAGTTTATTCACGCAAATGTGATTTTCAGTGATATATGCCTTAACTCACGATAAGAAGTTACTATGGAGAACAATGTGTAAATATGAACTTATTTTTATAAATATGGGTTAGAGTCCTCTTATCTTGTTCTAACTCACAAGAAGAAAACGCAATGAAGATGAGGGTGAGTTTCTGAGGGTTTTTTGCTTATATAAATCTTACATATGTCTGCACATAGGCAAACAGAAAGAATTGAAAAAAATTTGTATTAATTGAAAAAAGCTCAGTCTCAGATATTTCTCAAAAAAGGAACTCCTTGGTGCTTCTCAGAGTAAACTAGGATGAACACAAGTGTGGATGTTCGTCTCAAAGGCACAGCCTTAGAGCTAATGAGGAAGAGTCTAAGCAGTGGCAGTGAAAAGAGTCCGTATTAGTATAAACAAGCTCAGTTTCAGACATTCTTTTCCAAGATAGCTCTATTGCTTTCCAGAGTAAAGCAAGATAAATATAAGTACAGCACAACGCTTGAAAAGGCACATTCTTATTAAAAAGACAAAAAGATAAAAATGTACTGTTTACTAAGTAATTTTTAATTAATCCTTTATTCTTAAAATGTCTATGGATTAAAAAATATGCAAATATTTTGATGAATAATACATTTTTGTTTGTATTTGCCTTCTCAGAGCCTTTAATTAATATGACATAAATGCTTATAAAAAATTACCTACATGGTTTTTAACTTTCTCTCCTTTAGGTGTCCCTTAAGTCTAGAGAAAAAAGAAAGGAAGGATTATTTAAAGAAAGTACTTGGTGTGGACAGCTACGGCACTGCAGAGATACAGGTGTATGCATAAGAAACAATTTTCTGTTTGTTTTTAAAAGTTGTGCACTTCATTCATATAATAAATTTAAGATGATATTTTATTTAGTACACTGACAATTTAAATTATCTTTAAATTAAATATTTAAAATTAATATTTAAATTAATTTTAAATTATCTACTCATATGTTTTATGTCTATGTATTTCTTGAGCTTCTCAGGTGGTTCGGGGGTAAAGAATCTGCCTGCCAAAGCAGGAGACACAGGAGATGTGGGTTTGATCCCTGGGTTGGGAAGATCCCCTGAAGGAAGAAATGGCAACTCACTCCAATATTCTTGACTGGAAAACTCCGTGGACAGAGGAGCCTGGCAGGCTACAGTCCAGAGGGGTTGCAAAGAGCCGGACGCAACTGAGCAACGGAGCACACAGACGCACACGTGTCTTGGTGCATACGGAATAGGTATGGATCTTTTGCTACAATTTGTTACACAAGTGAAGCACCCAAGGAATAATATTAAACTTTGAGCCTTTTCTGTAAAATGATTACTTTACGCCCAGATCAACAGACGTTCCTTTTTGTCGCCAAATGTTAGCTGTTGGTTAACTATTACTATACTCTTCAACCACTTTCTCAGCAATTCCCTTAGATAGCCTTGACCCAATTTGTTGAAAGTTAAAAATCATCCTTTTTAACAAAGTTAAGTCATCCTTTAGACGGACAACTTCCACAAATAAATGAGTTCAGATGACTAGCATAAGTGTCCTCATTCGTGGTTCAGTTCAGCTCTCGCTCAGTCGTGTCCGACTCTTTGCGACCCCATGAATCGCAGCACACCAGGCCTCCCTGTCCATCACCAACTACGTGGTTGTCTGCACTCAAAAAATAGAAGTGCAAATATTTATACAAATATGCTCTTGAGGTAGCTCACAAATTCAGAATTACTTAGAAACAAAGGTGTTTCTGGGATTTCCCCAGTGGTCCAGTGGCTAGGACTCCTTGGTCCCAATGCAGGGGGCCCAGGTTCAATCCCTGGTCAGGGAACAAATGACTGCATTCTGCAACCAAAGATTCTGCATGTTGGGACTAAAGGATCCTGCATGCCATAACAAAATGATTCCACAGTGAGGGTCAGAGATCCCACATATTGAAGCTAAGAGCCAGTTCAGCCAAATTAAATAAATAAATAAATAAATAAATATATAAGGTTTTTCTAACCTTGAAAATCTAAATAAAGTGGACAACACATTAAAGAACTTTTAGGTACTTTGTTAGTACCTGAGAAATTAGCTGTAATGAAAAATAAAAGGTCAAAGACTAAGACTTAGAATCTCATAGCAACGCTTCAGCAGATGATTACTATGTTAAAAAAAGTCTTTTTACATAGATAAATACTCTTATAATCAAGCAGACAAGAGAAATCTTTGGGAAATTCAAAAAATGTCAGAAATACATCCCTAATTCAACTTGGGATGTTCATTACATTTCTGGATGGCAGATTATGCCAAAACAATGGCAGAAGGGAGTTTAACAACAGTTCTTCATGACATTGCCCAGGAAGCAAAGATTAATCTGCAACAGTATCAGATCAATATCAGTTCAGTTCAGTTCAGTCGCTCAGTCCTGTCCGACTCTTTGTGACCCCATGAATCGCAGCACACCAGGCCTCCCTGTCCATCACCAACTTCCGGAGTTCACTCAAACTCATGTCCATCTAGTTGGTGATGCCATCCAGCCATCTCATCCTCTGTCGTCCCCTTCTCCTTCTGCCCCCAATCCCTCCCAGCATCAGGGTCTTTTCCAACGAGCTAACTCTTCGCATGAGGTGGCCAAAGTATTGGAGTTTCAGCCTCAGCATCAGTCCTTCCAATGAACACCCAGGACTGATATCCTTTAGGATGGACTGGTTGGATCTCCTTGCAGTCCAATGCACTCTCAAGAGTCTTCTCCAACATCACAGTTCAAAAGCATCAATTCTTCGGCGCTCAGCTTTTTTCACAGTTAACTCTCACATCCATACATGACCACTGGAAAAACTATAGCCTTGACTAGACGGACCTTTGTTGGCAAAGTAATATCTCTGCTTTTCAATATGCTATCTAGGTTGGTCATAACTTTCCTTCCAAGGAGTGAGCGCCTTTTAATTTCATGGCTGCAGTCACCATCTGCAGTGATTTTGGAGCCCAAAAAATAAAGTCTGACAATTTCCACTGCTTCCCCATCTATTTCCCATGAAGTGATGGGACCAGATGCCATGATTTTAGTTTTCTGAATGTTGAGCTTTAAGCCAAATTTTTCGCTCTCCTCTTTCACTTTCATCAAGACGCTTTTTAGTTCCTCTTCACCTGTCTCTTATACACATCTGAGCGACTGAACTGAACTGAACTGATATTGATCTGATACTGTTGCAGATTAATCTTTGCTTCCTGGGCAATGTCATGAAGAACTGTTGTTAAACTCCCTTCTGCCATTGTTTTGGCATAATCTGCCATCCAGAAATGTAATGAACATCCCAAGTTGAATTAGGGATGTATTTCTGACATTTTTTGAATTTCCCAAAGATTTCTCTTGTCTGCTTGATTATAAGAGTATTTATCTATGTAAAAAGACTTTTTTTAACATAGTAATCATCTGCTGAAGCGTTGCTATGAGATTCTAAGTCTTAGTCTTTGACCTTTTATTTTTCATTACAGCTAATTTCTCAGGTACTAACAAAGTACCTAAAAGTTCTTTAATGTGTTGTCCACTTTATTTAGATTTTCAAGGTTAGAAAAACCTTATATATTTATTTATTTATTTATTTATTTATTTATTTTATTTGGCTGAACTGGCTCTTAGCTTCAATATGTGGGATCTCTGACCCTCACTGTGGAATCATTTTGTTATGGCATGCAGGATCCTTTAGTCCCAACATGCAGAATCTTTGGTTGCAGAATGCAGTCATTTGTTCCCTGACCAGGGATTGAACCTGGGCCCCCTGCATTGGGACCAAGGAGTCCTAGCCACTGGACCACTGGGGAAATCCCAGAAACACCTTTGTTTCTAAGTAATTCTGAATTTGTGAGCTACCTCAAGAGCATATTTGTATAAATATTTGCACTTCTATTTTTTGAGTGCAGACAACCACGTAGTTGGTGATGGACAGGGAGGCCTGGTGTGCTGCGATTCATGGGGTCGCAAAGAGTCGGACACGACTGAGCGAGAGCTGAACTGAACCACGAATGAGGACACTTATGCTAGTCATCTGAACTCATTTATTTGTGGAAGTTGTCCGTCTAAAGGATGACTTAACTTTGTTAAAAAGGATGATTTTTAACTTTCAACAAATTGGGTCAAGGCTATCTAAGGGAATTGCTGAGAAAGTGGTTGAAGAGTATAGTAATAGTTAACCAACAGCTAACATTTGGCGACAAAAAGGAACGTCTGTTGATCTGGGCGTAAAGTAATCATTTTACAGAAAAGGCTCAAAGTTTAATATTATTCCTTGGGTGCTTCACTTGTGTAACAAATTGTAGCAAAAGATCCATACCTATTCCGTATGCACCAAGACACGTGTGCGTCTGTGTGCTCCGTTGCTCAGTTGCGTCCGGCTCTTTGCAACCCCTCTGGACTGTAGCCTGCCAGGCTCCTCTGTCCACGGAGTTTTCCAGTCAAGAATATTGGAGTGAGTTGCCATTTCTTCCTTCAGGGGATCTTCCCAACCCAGGGATCAAACCCACATCTCCTGTGTCTCCTGCTTTGGCAGGCAGATTCTTTACCCCCGAACCACCTGAGAAGCTCAAGAAATACATAGACATAAAACATATGAGTAGATAATTTAAAATTAATTTAAATATTAATTTTAAATATTTAATTTAAAGATAATTTAAATTGTCAGTGTACTAAATAAAATATCATCTTAAATTTATTATATGAATGAAGTGCACAACTTTTAAAAACAAACAGAAAATTGTTTCTTATGCATACACCTGTATCTCTGCAGTGCCGTAGCTGTCCACACCAAGTACTTTCTTTAAATAATCCTTCCTTTCTTTTTTCTCTAGACTTAAGGGACACCTAAAGGAGAGAAAGTTAAAAACCATGTAGGTAATTTTTTATAAGCATTTATGTCATATTAATTAAAGGCTCTGAGAAGGCAAATACAAACAAAAATGTATTATTCATCAAAATATTTGCATATTTTTTAATCCATAGACATTTTAAGAATAAAGGATTAATTAAAAATTACTTAGTAAACAGTATATTTTTATCTTTTTGTCTTTTTAATAAGAATGTGCCTTTTCAAGCGTTGTGCTGTACTTATATTTATCTTGCTTTACTCTGGAAAGCAATAGAGCTATCTTGGAAAAGAATGTCTGAAACTGAGCTTGTTTATACTAATACGGACTCTTTTCACTGCCACTGCTTAGACTCTTCCTCATTAGCTCTAAGGCTGTGCCTTTGAGACGAACATCCACACTTGTGTTCATCCTAGTTTACTCTGAGAAGCACCAAGGAGTTCCTTTTTTGAGAAATATCTGAGACTGAGCTTTTTTCAATTAATACAAATTTTTTTCAATTCTTTCTGTTTGCCTATGTGCAGACATATGTAAGATTTATATAAGCAAAAAACCCTCAGAAACTCACCCTCATCTTCATTGCATTTTCTTCTTGTGAGTTAGAACAAGATAAGAGGACTCTAACCCATATTTATAAAAATAAGTTCATATTTACACATTGTTCTCCATAGTAACTTCTTATCGTGAGTTAAGGCATATATCACTGAAAATCACATTTGCGTGAATAAACTAGCAGTACAGAAATCAGATGTTAATCTGTAAAGAAAATTCTTGTTGAGAAATCAATGAGAACCACACATTATCAAAAGCAGACCCTATTAACACATCAAAGAAGCACATTTGAAAACATACAATACAAATGTAAGAAAGTTTAGAACTATACAAAGTTCTCAAAAGTATGTTCTAATGTACAGTATCATGTCATCTGCAAACAGTGAGAGCTTTACATCTTCTTTTCTAATCTGGTTTCTTTTATTTCTTTTTCTTCTCTGATTGCTGTAGCTAGGCCTTCCAGAGCTATGTTGAATAATAGTGGTGAAAGTGGACACCTTTGTCTTATTCCTGACCTTAGAGGTAATGCTTTCAATTTTTCACCATTGAGAATAATGTTTGCTGTAGGCTTATCATATATGGCCTTTACTATGTTGAGGTAGGTTCCTTCAATGCCCATTTTTTGAAAACTTTTAATCATAAATGGGTGCTGAATTTTGTCAAAAGCTTTTTCTGTGTCTATTGAGATGATCATATGGTTTTTATCTTTCAATTTGTTAATATGGTGTCTCTCACTGATTTATTTGTGTATGTTGAATAATTCTTGCATTCCTGGAATAAACCCAGCTTGATCAAGGTGTATGAGCTTTTTGATGTGTTGCTGAATTCTGTTTGCTAAACTTTTGTTGAGGAGTTTTGCATCTATGATCATCATACTTGGCCTGTCGTTTTCTTTTTTTGTGTGTTGTCTTTGTCTGGTTTTGGTATCAGGGTGATTGGGCCTCATAGAATGAGTTTGGAAGAGTTCCTTCTTCTGCAATTTTTTGAAAGAGTTTTAGAAGGATAGGCATTAGCTCTTCTCTAAATGTTTGATAGAATTCTCCTGTGAAGCCATCTGGTCCTGGGCTTTTGTTTTTTTCAGAGATTTTTCATCACAGCTTCAGTTTCAGCACTTGTATTGTGTTGTTCATAATTTCTATTTCTTCCTGGATCAGTCTTGGAAGATTGAGTTTTTCTAAGAATCTGTCCATTTCTTCCAGGTTATCCATTTTATTCCCGTATTGTTGTTCATCATAGTCTCTTGTAATCCTTTGTATTTCTGCATTCTCTGTTGTTCAGTTCAGTTCAGTTCAGTTCAGTCGCTCAGTCTTGTCCGACTCTTTGCGACCCCATGAATCGCAGCACGCCAGGCCTCCCTGTCCATCCTCTTCTTTTTCATTGCTAAATTTGCTGATTTGATTCTTCTCTCTTTTTTCTTGAATAGTCTGGCTAAAGGTTTGCCAATTTTGTTTATCTTCTCAAAAAAACAGCTTTTAGTTTTATTCATCTTTACTATTGTTTCTTTCATATCTTTTTCATTTATGACTTCTTTCCTTCTACTAATTTTGGGGGTGTTATTGTTCTTTTTTTTCCAGTTGTTTTAGGTGTAAAGTTAGGTTGTCTAGTCGATGTTTTTCTTGTTTCTTGAGGTAGGGTTGTATTGCTATAAACTTCCATCTCAAAACAGCTTTTGCTGTATCCCATAGGTTTTGAGTTGTTGTGTTTTCATTGTCATTTGTTTCTAGAAAATTTTTAATTTTCCTCTTGATTTCTTCAGTAACCTGTTGGTTATTTAGTTTGTTTTAGGTGTAAAGTTAGGTTGTCTAGTCGATGTTTTTCTTGTTTCTTGAGGTAGGGTTGTATTGATATAAACTTCCATCTCAAAACAGCTTTTGCTGTATCCCATAGGTTTTAAGTTGTTGTGTTTTTATTGTCATTTGTTTCTAGAAAATTTTTAATTTTCCTCTTGATTTCTTCAGTAACCTGTTGGTTATTTAGAAATGTGCCTTGTAGTCTCCATGTGTTTGTATTTCTTTCACTTTTTTCTTGTAATTGATACCTAGTCTCATAGCATTGTGGCCAGAGAAGATGCTTGATACGATTTCAATTTTCTTAAATTTACTGAGATTTGATTTGTGACCCAAGATGTGGTCTATCGTGGAGAATATTTCTTGTGGACTTGAGAAAGTGTATTCTTCTGCATTTTGATGAATGTCCTGAAGATATCAATGAGATCCATCTCATCTAATGCAACATTTAAGAATTGTGTTTCCTTATTAATTTTCTGTTTTGATGATCTGTTCATTGATGTGAATAGGGTGTTAATGTCTCCTACTATTATTGTGTTACTGTCAATTTCTCCTTTTATGTCTGTTAGTGTTTGTCTTATGAACTGAGGTGCTCCTATGTTGGGTGCATAGATACTTACAATTGTTATGTCTTCCTCTTGGACTGATCCCTTGATCATTATATAATGTACTTTTTTATCTCTTATAAACATCTTTATTTTAAGGTCTGTTTTGTCTGATATGAGGATTGCTACTCCAGCCTTCTTTTGCATCCCTTTTGCATGGAGTATATTTTTCCATCTTCTCACTTTCAGTCTATATGTGTCTTTAGGTCTGAAGTGGGTTTCTTGTAGACAGCATATATATGGATCTTGCAGCCACTCTGTGTCTTTTGGTGGGAGCATTTAATCTATTTACATTTAAAGTAATTATTGATATATATGTCCCTATTTCCATTTTCTTAACTGTTTGAGTTTGACTTTGTAGCTTTTTTTTTTTTTTTCTGTTGTATTTCTTGACTATATAAGTCCCTTTAATTTTTGTTGTAAAGCTGGTTTGGTGGTACTGAAAACTGTTAACTTTTGATTGTCTGAAAAGCTTTTTATTTCTCCATCAATTTTGAATGAGATCCTTGCCGGGTACTGTAATCTTGGTTGTAGATTTTTCCCTTTCAGAGCTTTAAATATATCCTGCCATTCCCTTCTGGCCTGCAGAGTTTCTGCTGAAAGATAAGCTGTTAAACATACGGGGTTTCCCTTGTATGCTACTTGTTGCTTCTCCCTTGCTGCTTTTTAATATTCTTTCTTTGTGTTTAGTCTTTGTTAGCTTGATTAGTATGTGTCTTGGCATGTTTTGCCTTGGGTTTATCCTGTGTGGGACTCTTTGTGCCTCTTGGACTTGATTGACTATTTCCTTTTCCATGTTGGGGAAATTTTCAACTATAATCACTTCAAAAATTTCCTCATACCCTTTCTTTTTCTCTTCTTCTTCTGGGACCCCTATAATTTGAATGTTGGTGTCTTTGATATGGTCCCAGAGGTCCCTGAGATTGTCCTCAGCTCTTTTCATTCTTTTTACTCTACTCTGTTCTTCAGAAGTTATTTCCACCGTTTTATCTTCCAGCTCACTGATTCGTTCTTCTGCTTCAGATATTCTGCTACTAATTCATTCCAGAGTGTTTTTAATTTCAGTAATCATGCTGTTGTCTCTATATGTTTATTCTTTAAATATTCTCAGTTCAGTTCAGTTCAGTTCCTCGGTCATGTCCAACTCTTTGCAAGCCCATGAATCGCAGCACGCCAGGCCTCCCTGTCCATCACCAACTCCCGGAGTTCACTCAGACTCACGTCCATCGAGTCAGTGATGAAATCCAGCCATCTCATCCTCGGTCGTCCCCTTCTCCTCCTGCCCCCAATCCCTCTCAGCATCAGAGTCTTTTCCAATGAGTCAACTCTTCTCATGAGGTGGCCAAAGTACTGGAGTTTCAGCTTTAGCATCATTCCTTCCAAAGAAATCCCAGGGCTGATCTCCTTCAGAATGGACTGGTTGGATCTCCTTGCAGTCCAAGGGACTCTCAAGAGTCTTCTCCAACACCACAGTTCAAAAGCATCAATTCTTCGTCACTCAGCCTTCTTCACAGTCCGAATCTCACATCCATACATGACTACTGGAAAAACCATAGCCTTGACTAGACGGACCTTAGTTGGCAAAATAATGTCTCTGCTTTTGAATATGCTATCTAGGTTGGTCATAACTTTTCTTCCAAAGAGTAAGCGTCTTTTAATTTCATGGCTGCAGTCACCATCTGCAGTGATTCCAGGTCTTTGTTAATTGATTCTTGCATTTTCTCCATTTTGTTTTCAAGGTTTTGATCATCTTTACTAACATTATTCTAAATTCTTTTTCAGATAGTTTGCCTATTTCCTCTTCATTTATGGATTTCTGTGTTTGTTCCTTCATTTGTGCAATATTTCTCTGCATTTTCATTAACTTACTGTTTTTGAGGTCTCCTTTTCCCAGGCTTCAAGGAAAGTGGAATTCTTTCCTTGAAGAAGGTTGAATTCTTTCTTCCTTTTGCTTTCTGCCCTCCTAAGGTTGGTCCAGTGGTTTGTTTGAGCTTCATATAGGGTGAGATTTGTGCTGAGTTTTCATTTCTTTCTTTTTCCTCTGATGAGCCTGGCTGAGTGAGGTGGTAATCCTGTCTGCTGATGACTGGGTTTGTATTTTTGTTTTGTTTGTTGTTTAGATGAGGCGTCCTACACAGGGTGCTACTGGTGGTTGGGTGATACTGGGTCTTGTATTCAAGTGGCTTCCTTTGTGTGAGTTCTCAATTTGCTACTCCCTAGGGTTAGTTCTCTGGTATTCTGGGGTGTTGGAGTCAGTGCTCCCACTCCAAAGGCTCAGGGCTCAATCTCTGGTCAGAAACGAAGATTCCACAAGTGGTTTGCTATGGCATCAAGTGAGATTAAAACAAATATCCAAAATAAGAAACCAAAAATGAGCCCCAGACAAATGGAAGTTACAAAATCAGGCAAATAATAATTAAAGTAATGAAATATACACGTATACACATACACCCATGAGCAAAGTGAAGACAGTCCAACAAAGATAAAGTATAATAGATTGATCTGCAAACAAAGGAAATCAAAAATTATATTTACTAGTTAAGAACAAAACTAACTTAAGCACAAAGTGGAAAATAATACTAAAACAAGGTGCCAAGTGAGGAATAAAGCAATGAAAGCAAATCTAACAAATATGTTGAGAGGAAAGGAAAGAAAGAATAGATATGCAAAGTTAAATAGAGGTAGATGAAGAAAATGTATATACATTAAATATTAACTGAAAGGGAAAAAAAACAATAGGAAAGGTAAACAAAAAAATAAATGTATAAAAAATAATATTAAGTTTTAAAAGTTTTTAAGAGAAAAAAAGAGGAAAACTCCACAAAACAGCAAAAGCCCAACATACAGGCAGAGGTTTGTGATAACAATATAAAATATGACTGAGAAAAAAAAAGCTTAATTGGATTTCTTAGTGCCAATAAGATTGACAAATACAGTGTGGGGAGAGAGAGAAAAAATTTGAAAAATCCAAAAGAATCTACAGGACAAGTCAAAAAATAAAAATAATAAATGTTTTTCTAAGTCACTGCTATCAGGGTCCTTTCCCTCGCTGGGAATAACAATCCACCTTACCTCCTTAGGATGCCTTCCAACACAGTACTGATCTCTGGACCTGTTGTGGAGGCAGCTCAGATTCTAATCTGGTCCTACTCCTGTGTGTTCTTGCCTCCAATGTCTGCAGCTATCAGAGCTAGTGCATTTTCTTTTGTGGAAGCTGTCAGTGGCCTTTCATATATTCCATAGACACAGAGTCCGCTTAATTGATCATGTAGATTTAATCTGCAGCTTGTACAGCTGGTGGGAAGGTTCTGGGTCTTCCTCCTTAGCCACACTGCCCCTGGGTTTCAATTGTGGTTTTATTTCCACCTCTACATGTGGGTTACCACTGAGGTTTAGCTCCTGAGGCTGCCCTGAAGGGCTTGGGTTTGCCCATATGAGGGCCAGGTGTGGAGGTGGTACAGCTGCTTGGGCTGCAGGGGTTCTGGAAGCACCAGGTACTCGGGGGGCTGGCAGCTGGGAAGCAGGAAATATAGTGCTCTAGAAGGGTATGGCAACCAGTATTGGCCAATATGCTCCAGTATTCTTGCTTGGAGAGCCCCCTCTCTGAAAGAGAAGCCTGGCAGGCCACAGTCTACAGTGCCGCAAAGATTCAGACATGACCGAAGTGACCCTGTAAGCATAGATGCAAGACTTTTTTTCCCCTGTGGAAAAAAAAGCTCTGCCCCAGTGAGAGTTGAGCGTGAAGGTGGCACAGCTGCTTGGCTTGCAGAGACCCTGGCAGCGCCAAGTGTGCAGGGACACAGACTGCTTCTGCCACAGGAATGATGGCCCTATCAGAGTCTTTTTACAAGCCTCTTGTACCCGGCGATCAGAAGGCTTCTTTGGTCAGTTTTTCTCCATCGCTCTACCCGTTCAGGCACTTAGAGGGCTCCCTTGTCTGGGTTCCTTCTCTGTTGTTCGGTGCATCAGGCACATGGGCCCCCTGACTGCGGTCCTGCTCTGTAGTTCGGGCGCATCAGTCACTGAAAGGAGCACCCTGGGCGGGGTCCTACTCTGTAGTTTAGTGTGTCATGCATTTGATGCGCCAGCCTCTCTATTGTTCAGCTGCCAGCGCTGGCAAGTGGGGAGAGAGAGGCTATGGTGAAGACTCCACCCCCTAGATGACTCAGCAGTATCACCTTCTTCCGGGGCTGCTTGGCTTTCCTCCACTGGTATTTCCCACCATGATCTCCTCCCTCACATCCCCTCAGTCTCTCCACAGTCAACAGCGGCCCTCACCCTGGAATTGCTCCACAATCCCTTAACGCCAGCTCCCAGCTGCTGCGCCTTCCAGGAGACCAGTATTCCTGTCCAGGATATGTGTGGCTGTGGCAAGGACTGCCTGATTTTCATTCCATTTAGACTGCCATAGATCAGCTGTTTCACTCTCAACCTTAAATGTTTTTCCTCTGACTCAGACAGTTGCCTCGATGTGGGGATCAGACCCTTGCTTCAGTTCCCCCACCTACTGGGGGCAGGTCCAGTCCTACTAACACTCCTGTTTTTCACCCTAGTTCCTTCACCTTACCGAGTTTTGCATGGTTCTGTATATTTTTTTTCCACTGGTCAGGTACTCCTGTCCACTCTCAGCTGGTGTTGTGCATGCCCTTCTGTGTCTGAAGATGTATTCTTGATGTATCTGTGGAGAGATTCCCTGCTATCAGGGTCCTTTCCCTCGCTGGGAGTCACAATCCTTACCTAGTAGTGGACCACATCCACTACTCCTCCGCCATCTTGTTCTCCTGAGCAGGAGCCTTTTATAGTCTCTACCGAGAGGTCCATACACAAGCCATGCAATAAAGGAGGAAGCAGGAGAATCAACATTCCTGGCACACTTGTAATGTAACCTGATCACTTAGACACCTGCCACTTCCAGCTCTGCTCCAGCTTCACATGCTCTTGGTCTGCTCTACCTTGACCCTCATAGCCACAGCTCCCTGGGCATTCATGGTCCTATCACTTCCTCCCCAAACTGCCCTCCCACTCAGAACTCTCATCCCTGTAAGACAAGAATTCTTCCTGTCATTGACTCTGCTCCTGACCCCTCTTCTCCTGAAGCTTTTGAAGAGGACATTCCTGATTGTGCACATGTTAATTCCCTCAGTCTCTGCTGCATGGCTGGAATGTGTCTTTCTGAGAACAAGAGCCCAGGCAGGGGACTGTATACAAGTACTAACCAGGACACAGAGAAGAGAGTCAGAAATGATCTTGGATGCTGAGTTGAGAGTCCATAGAGGCGGCATGAATGGACAGGAGCTCACAGCCCTAGGTTTCCTTTGCATCTTGTATAGGGCCAAGAATGTGCATCAGGCTGTGCGTGTGCATGTGTCTGTGTATTGGGAAGAGTGTCTAGTCAACAATGTGCACCTCCTTCCTGGCTACCTTGGTAACTTGGACCTTACTGCTTATGTGAAATCTTCATTTGGATGTCTAACATGTCTAAATTTGAACTCCCTGGACATGCTTCCCATATGTGCAGTTGCCTCTATCCTTCTTCTTCTGATTACCAAGCCTTGGTGTAATTCTTGGTTTTATTCTCTTTTTTTCATATCCCATGCTTTCTCAACAAATACAAATATATTTTACATATATATTATATTGTATATATATGTATGTATATATAGATGATGTTGGAGAAGACTCTTGAGATTCCCTTGGACTGCAAGGAGATCAGTCAATCCTAAAGCAAATCAACACTGAATATTCATTGGAAGGACTGGTGCTAAAGCTGAAGCTCCAATACTTTGGCTACCTGATGTGAAGAGCTGACTCATTGGAAAAGACCCTAATGCTGGGAAGACTGAGGGCAGGTCCTCCACAGGATGAGATAGTTGGAGGACATCACCAACTCAATGGACATGAGTTTTGGCAAACTCCAGGAGAAAGTGAAAGAGGGGAAAGCCTGGTGTGCTATAGTCCTTGGAACTGCAAGTCAGACATGTATTACCAACCAAAAGTTATAAATGCATGTATATGTATATAAGGAAAAGGGGGCAACACAGGATGAGATAGTTGGAGGACATCACCAACTCAATGGACATGAGTTTTGGCAAACTCCAGGAGAAAGTGAAAGAGGGGAAAGCCTGGTGTGCTATAGTCCTTGGAACTGCAAGTCAGACATGTATTACCAACCAAAAGTTATAAATGCATGTATATGTATATATACACAGACATACATACAATATAACCATCTGCAGCCACCTACCTGATTCAATATAACCATCATCTCCCACCTGACTATTATAATAGCCTTACAGTCTTTCTGTTCTTGACTCCTTGGAGTCTGTTTGCAAACATGTGTCGAGAGCAATCATTTCAAATACAGGTTGTATTAAATCAGTTTAGCTCAGTACTCCTCCCTGACTCCCACCTTCTCTGTGAGGCCCTGCACCATCTGACCTCATCTCTCATGCTCCCTTCTTGCCTTCATCCATTTAGGACACTGGACTTTTGCTATGCCTTCAACACAACAGACATGCCCATGCCTCAGAGCCTTTGCTTCTCCCTGGAATTCTCTTCTTCCCTGTATCTGTATGTGTCATTCCCTCACCTCCTTCAGGCATTTGCAAATATTTTATCTTCTTCTTTCTTTTATTTAATACTCTACCCTCCTTCAGGCAACCTCCTCACTCCTCCCTGCTCTAGTTTTTCCATAAGACTCAACAGAAGGATGTGAAGCAAAGTCCACTTACTCTAGGTTGTTCTTTAAAGACAAACATGCAAATCAGATCTGAAAAAATTAGCTGCAAATGCTAATATTCAGATGTTTTTATTGTTTCCAGGAAATTGCAACACTGAGAAGTCAATGAACTTTTCCAAGATCAGGTAGCCAATACATGGGCAGAGTTGTAATCCAAAAGTTGAAGCCAGATTCAAAAATCACTGATCTTGACCACTACATTATATTGATTTATAATTTATAGTCTATCTACAGGATGGGATACTGTTTAGATAATTTTAAAAAATAGTAAAGCCCATTTTATGTATTTAAATTGGAAGATGTACATGAAATACTGAATATACTTTAGAACAATGTGTAGTATTACCCTACATTGTAAATATAAATATAAATAGGTATGTTTATATGTATTTTGTGTTATAAAGAACATCTAAATGTTGATGTGTAGTTGTAGTCAGCAGTAGTTGTTTTCTGGGGTGTGTCTCTTTCCTTATAAGATTTTCACAACATGCATCAGATAAAACATCAGCTATCAAAAGTTTTAAGCAGAGCAGTAATATTATTAGAGCTGTGTTTCAAATATATAAATCTACATATATGTCCACAGGATGCTTATCATTTTGGAATCTAGTTAAAGTGCTTTTCTCAGACTCCACCTTTCACTTCCTGTTGTGTTCAATATTGGTATTATCATTAAAAGATTGTTCAGAGTAATTTCCATTATCTTTATTGAAATTAACCTAAATATCTCTATACCTGTCTAGACAATACAGGAAATGTGAAAATTTGACTTAATCACTGCAAATAGAAAATCCCTATGAACTGTTCACAATCACCAATAGAACTTGCAAAACCCAAAGATTCCAGGACCCTTGGAGCACACTTGGCATCATGTATCCACCATTACATAGTTTCCTGGATCACATGTAAATGTTATTGTCTCTGTGTCTTCCCACAACCAATATTGGCATCATATTTCCTGGGATGGAGAGCACTAACACACCACACCCCCAATCTCTTAAGGGAGAAAGTATCTCAGGAACTGAACACACTCACATCACTGAGCTCTCTCTTCATCCCAACAGACTTCTCCAAGATCCCAGGTGACAGTTTTCTATTCCATCTGATTGCTGACTAAACAGATGAGGTTAAAGTTGGGACAACTTGAAGGCCAGCTCATAAGGAGATTCCAGGAGGCGGCTGGTCCCAGTGTCACTTAAGATTTACTCTCACAGCAGCTTTCAAGTATCTTGCAACTAAAAGTTTGTGCCTTTGCAGTCAGGTATTGATATTTTATGAAATGTCCCACAATTGTGATTTGTCTGATGGTTCTACCACAATTAGACTTCAGTTAAGAGATTTTTGGAGGAAGACCACAGAGGGAAAGCATTGTTTTCATTATTTCAAGGGTACTATCAACATGACATGACTTGAATTTGACCTTGATCTTCTGCGTGAAGTACTACCTTGTACCAATTTTTTCTTGTTTCTTTGAGTTCTTATCCCCATTTCTGAGATCTTTCTCAGTTTTCACATTATTTCTTTCTTATGCTGTTGGGCAAGTGTGCATATTTTTCTTAGGAAAGTGTTTCTCTGTTTCCATCAGAACCTCCAAAGGGAAGGAGCTTGAACTAAGTCCCAAGACCAAGAAGCAGGTTGTAATCAAGTCTGCTGCTATTTGGGGATCAGAGGACGGAAGGGATGATTCTGCATGTCAAGAACCCCACACACAGTGCTTTCTATATATAATATTTTTGAATTGGGTTGCAAATTTAAATCAATGTTACTTAGTAGTAAATAAAAATATTGATGTGCCTTAGTTCAGTTCAGTTTAGTTCAGTTCATTCACTCAGTCGTGTCCGACTCTTTGCGACTCCATGAACTGCAGCATGCCAGGTCCCCCTATCCATCACCAGCTCCTGGAGTTACCCAAACCCATGTTCATCGAGTCAGTGATGCCATCCAACCATCTCATCCTCTGTCGTTTCCTTCTCCTCCTGCCCTCAATCTTTTCCAGTATCAGGATCTTTCCAAATGAGTCAGCTCTTCACATCAGGTGGCCAAAGTATTGGAGTTTCAGCTTCAAAATCAGTCCTACAAATGAACATCCAGGACTGATCTCCTTTAGGATGGATTGGTTGGATCTCCTTGCAGTCCAAGGGACTCTCGAGTCTTCTCCAATACCACAGTTCAAAAACATCAATTCTTCTGTGCTCAGCTTTCTTTATAGTCCAACTCTCACATCCATACACGACCACTGGAAAAACCATAGCCTTGACTAGATGGACCTTTGTTGGCAAAGTAATGTCTCTCCTTTTTAATATGCTTATGTGTCTTAATATACACGCAATTATAGACTTGATAAAAGATAGTAATTACTACTAATTGTAAGAAACAAGAGAGGCTACCCTTTAGGAGAATGGTTGTGGGAAACAAAGGTGCTACAGATACTCTTTTTCTGTAAACATCGGATTGACCATTTAATCATATGTGTATTATCACATGATCTTTGTCATCACAAAATATCTTCCAGAGAGAACATGACACAATTTGTTTTCCTGTGTCACTTTTAAAATTAAACTAATAAACATTAGATTGTTTTAAGTATTGTGTTAGTTGCTCAGTCATGATCGACTCTTTGTGACCCCATGGATTGTAGTCTGCCAGGCTTCTCTGTCCATGGAATTCTCCAGGCAAGAATACTAGAGTGGGTTGCCATCTCCTTCTCCATAAGTAAGTATTATTTGTTGAATATTTATGTTAGGCACTAATGAATACATTATTTGTTTAATCCTTGCAATAATTAGATGATGTCTGTCATGTTAATATCCTCAGTGGGATCATGAGAAATCTGAAGTGCACAGAGGTTGAGTAAGGTGCTCAGGGTCACACAGTGGGGAAGAAGGTCAGACTTCCAGCCCCTGCAGGTAGGTGCCCAGTTGTGAGTGCTCAGGATGAGCATGAGTCAGGAAACGTCCTACAGGTTCCAAAGCACTGCCCATCATTCATCTCAGGCTGTCTCCATACTGACCTGTGAGGCAATGGTGACTAATCTCCACTCTACAGAAAAAAAAACCAGCTCTCAGAGAGGAGAAAGTGATCATGGAAACGGTAACAGAGATCTGACATGGGAGCTGGACTTGCTGTTGATGTGTGGTCTTCTCTTTGTCTTTCAAATAAGTCGACCTTCCAGGGACCAAAATAGTTTCTCTGGGATTGCATATTTACCCATGAATTAATTGTACTTCATGGAAAACCCTGTGAAGTCTTTTCCACTTGTGTCCTTAGGCTTCCCACAGGCCCTCCAGAGAGTGGGTGCTGAATAAATATTTGCTAGATGTTAGGATGACTCAACTTCCACCTGAAACAGAGAATTCCTATACTACATGTCACTGAAGATAAGGGCCTTCCTTGGTCTCTGAGCTAATCTTTCCCCAGAAGATATTCCAGACTCCAGTCAGTGCTCAAAGTTGCAAGCCTGATTGAATTCTGCTCCTCTGCCTGCCAACCACCCAGTTCCCAGTGGCCCTTACACCCAAGGCTGCCTCCTCCCACTATCCCTGATGTAACCTGGTGAGGACCAACTTACCCCTGAACCAGTACAGCTGAGACACAGGACCTGTGCAGGTTCAGGATGGGGGGCAGGGACTGTGGGTGACATGCCAGGAGTTTCTCTCAAACATTCATGGACTTAGTGAGAATTGGTTGACTGTTGCTCACACCTTCTAGACAGCCAGGAACAGAACTGAGCAAAAATGGCCAAGGAGCTCAGTCTAGATATTCTGGACCCCATCCCAAATAACATTAGGTGTTTCTCCTTCTCCCAGAAGAGTCTGTAGCCAAGCTCAACTTCCCATGAGATCCTTAGCTCTATCCCTGGACCAGAGGACTTACAAATGTTCCACTTCCTCAAGTCCATGGTGCTGGGATGCCTGCAACCATAAAACCCTTAAAAATTGCTGACACCTAACCTGGACTCTTACTGCCTGTCCCCTCACTGTCAAGGCTGCTCTCACCCCTTGTCCTGTAAACAGTGAGAATACCCCAGGAGCAGGACTCTTCTTCTGAGCATAGCCCCACTCTGTGCATCCAGCAAATGGTTGAGGTCTGACCACTCCTTTCTATGGATGTTGAGAGAGCCAGGATCACATTCCCCTTCTCTTCTTGCCAACCTCTCTTGGTAACTTTTCTTCATAAAGCCTGTTCCTTAACAATGAATTTTCAGGAATTTGACAGGTATACAGTCATGGTAATAACAAAAGACCCACCTTGCAAACCAGCACAAGACTCTGGAACTCAGCAGTGGGATAATAAAGTGACATTTTTAAGAAATCAAACACACTGGGGCTGTTTCTCCAGGCCCCACACTGCCCACAGTGCCCCTACCCAGCCAGGGAGCATCCCTGCTTCCCAGCAACTCCTGCTGCCCATCACTATACATTCCACTTTCAAGCTTTCTTTCTCTTGCTTCAATATCTTTGGGGGAAAAAAATGTCCAAAAAGCCTAAGTATTCTCTTCCTCTGAAATATATATTAAATCATTCCCGTTTGTAGTGTAAAGATCCACCTACTGAAAAGTGAAACAGCACCCTCTTATCAATGAAGGATGTTAGTGAATAGTGAGCAGTGGGAGACATAGGGGTGGGTTCTGCCTCGGGCAGCTTTGTCCCTATTCCTGGGGGAAAATCCTAAGGCACTCTCAGGCTGGGAGTTGTGTGAATAGCAGAGAATAAAATGCTGAGACTGCTCCGGTGGCCAGGAGGACAAAACTCAATTTCAGGGTGCTGGTAAGAAGTGCTGGTGGCAGAATGTGAAGCAGATCAGTACTAAGAATGGGAGCAAGGAGAATCCTGCTTCAACATGCAGTTGGGCCCATGTCAAAGAGGGAAGGTAAGAATGAAACTGTAGTAAGTCCCCACCATGTTGAGGGCACTATGGCAGGAGCTTATATACCTTCTCCCATGTTATCCCTATAACTCTAATTCTGCTCCTAAGTACCTGGTCTACACAAATGCATGCCCCTGGACTGAAGGAACATGAGAAAAAAAACTCCTATAATGTTGGGTGAAGCCAGAGGAGAAAACACAAACTCTGCGCCTTCAATGGTGTGAGCCCCCACAGGCAATATAAGTCACCATGTTCATGAATGCCAACTGAGGTGGTCAAACTCTGGAGAAAAACAACTGCTTATCTCTGGGGATGGGGACCTTGTCATTGGTAAGGGAAACACAGAGATTCCTGAGATCCAAGGGTGTTTCATCTAGTGACCTGTGGTGCTCTTGTTGGCTCTTTATAATTCATTAAGCTATACATTAATTGTTAAGTTTTGCCTCTGTAGTTTTCCACAATTAAGAAGGTCTTTAGCAAAGAATACTGTGAACAACTTTGAAGCATAAAATGTTTCCAATATTTTTGAGCATTTCCCTTAGAATTTATTCCAAGATAGGAGTAATGAAGCAAATGGCATGGAAAACTTATACTTTTCGATACACATTACATTTGCATTTCTACCACTGCAAGTAAGTTCAAACACATGCCAAAATGTTTATTAACTGTTTATATTTTCTGAACTCTCTATACAACCTTTGGATATTATTCATTTGGGAGGTCTAGTCATGTTTGGGATGCTGACTTACAGTGATTTGAGGGCAATGAGGTGTCCATGAAGAGGAAGATCCTAAAGACATCAAGACGGTTTGTATACCTGGAGGGAGCATCTGTTGTCCCTTCCTCAGGATGCAAACGCACAGCCAGGAGAATCCTTTCTGTTTGGCCCCACCCATCCTATGTCCACTGAAGCCACTCATGGGGCAGGCCCTGGAGATGCAGAGTGAGCTGACTTCATACCTGCCTGGGAGAAGCAGGCCCAGAGGGATAGCAGACAAGTCAAACCAAGACAACAGAGACACAGGACTGGTAGGAACACACGCAGTGATGGAGGGCAGACAACATGCACCGGCAGGGTGGGGAAATGAGCCCTTGAAATGTCTGAGGAAAGATTTTGGACATGGGGCAGTGGGGGTTGAGGGAATAAGAAACACAAGCAGATACAGAACTGCAAGGAACATTCAGTATGTTTGAAACTGGCCTGGGGAGACTGGGAGAGACCATGAAGGCCTTGGAAGCCATGCTCAGAGTCAGAATTTATCTTGTAAGCTTAGATTTCCAAAGTACTAATTTAGTAAAATTTCAGACATTAATTTACTAAAAGCTCAGGAGGGGTTTTGCTTGAAAAAATTAGAAGGAACATAGAATCCCATGGTCACATATGTTGTTAAATACCAGATTAAAACTGATGGTCCAACTGGAATAGGAGACTGTGAAATCTCTCAGAAGGGATCAGTCTGTATATTTTGCAAAATTATCTGACCTAAGTGCCCCCCCATCTTTTTGAGGCGTGTTCTTAGAACAGATGAACCATGGAGATCCTTGAGAATTTCCCATGTAGGTAAATGGAGTGCCATCTTGCGGTACAGTGTGTGCAGGAGCCAAGCTATGTTTTGTTCTCTTCACGAGCCCTCACCTTCCTCTCCATCCCCCCCACCTATGGTAGATCTTCAGTAATGTGATCTTTTTAATGAACCCCCATTTTATTGTCAATAGCACAACCACATCTCTGCATTAAGTATGAGCTGTTTGAGGTAGACCTGTCTACCCCAAGCCCAGATCCTCTTCAGTAGTATACTTGTTTCTTCCAAAAATATTCATGAGAAACTACTATGTGCCAGTCTCTGCTCCATGTGCTTAGGATACTAATGAATCCAATAAACCTTCTATCTTCATCATTCTATTAGGAGGAGAAAGACACTATACAATAATCATAATATATAAGGAAATGGAATAGTATTAATATGTTAGAAGGAAAAGGTTAGGGAAAGTAGGATTTGGACTTTAGAAAATGGTTTCAATTTTGCATCAGGAGGTAAGAACAGGCTTCATCAAGGTGGAAACCTTTGAGAAAAGAGTGGGAGGAGGTGATGGAGTGGACACCTTAAGGAACGTTTCCCTGGTCGAAGTGACAATTCTTGCAAAGGCCCTCAGCTGGGAGTGTGCCTGGTATGTCCCAGGAAAAGGAGGTCAATGTAATTGAGGCAAATTTGAGTGTAGGCAAGAGGGAAAGAAGATTCTGAGATCAAAAGAGAAATGGGGTCAGATCACATCCTACTTGACCTGGAATCTTGGGATGGCAGAGCCAGAGTGGTCCCCAAAGACTGTGTGATAACTCACCACTTGCTGGACAGATGAAAAAATGAGGTAGATAGCATGGAGGCTCCCCCCAAGTGGTGCTAGAGTAGGATCTTGTTCCTGAACAGTTTCTCAAATCCAACTCATGCTAGTGTAGACTTCACCTGGTCCAGGAAAGATCAACATCAGGCAGGGACACCCAGCTCTAGGTGGCTGCCCCTGCAACACTCTCCACCAGGGTTTCTGGCTCAGAGCTCAGCTTCTCCCTCCATCCCTGGAAACACCCTGACCTTCGCTCCTGCGTTATCCCAGCCTGATTCTGATCATGACACTAGCCCATCCACTGCTGCCTTTCAACTGATGCTTGCTCCCTTTGCTTCAATATCTCTCTTTCCTAGGTTATGAGGTTAAGTAAAAGTGTTCGTCACTCAGTTGTGTCCAACTCTTTGTGACCCCATAGACTGTAGCCTCTCCTCTGTACATGGGATTATTCAAACAAGAATATGGGAGTGGGCTGCCATGTTCTTTTCAGGGGATCTTTCTGACCCAGGGATCAAACCCAGGTCCCCTGCATTGCAGGAAGATGCTTCATCATCTGAGCCACCAAACCCCTGAGAATAGCCCTGAAAAATGAACCTCAACTTGGGTTTCAAGGAACAGACAAGGGAGATGAGGAAACTGAGGAGGGGGATGAAGGGGAGCAAGTGTGGAAATTACAAAGTCATGCTGCCAGTCCCCACATGGACATACTCTCCAACCCAGGTCAGCCTGCAGGGCAAAATAGAAGCAGAGAGTCCATGGCTTCAACATGAGGTCCTGAGGATTGAAAATCTGACCTATGAAGACAGAAGGCAGTGCTAGACTAGAACAAGCTTAACCAGAAGAACTATACCCCCACATTTTTTATCCATTCCCAAACCTCCCTTCCCCAGTTCTAACATGACTAGACTTTCCAGGAGTGAGTGGACTTCAGTGGGTTCCTAATCTTGCTAATGCCTCTTCCTTTCCTTTCTCATTGTATCATGATGAGCACGGCCAACACAATTTCTCTCTCTCTCTCTCTCTCTCTCTCTCTCTCTCTCTCCCCCTTCACCCCCACATTTAGGCTTGCTGCAATATCCTCTGTTGCTATTTTTGCCTCCCAGAAGCTGATTATCCCCTTTTCCTCCTCTTTGCATTTCTTCTCAATCAAATCCTACCCTTTCAAGGTACATGTTTGGTTCCAGCCTGCTAGGTAAAGGCTATATATTCAACATATTCAGACAACCAAAATAATAAAAAACTATCAGTAACTTTTAAAGCATTGCTTCATTAATATTAAAAATAGAAAAATCACTAAAATATTTAATGTACATCAACCAACTTTTAATAATTGTAGTCTCTTAAGAACATGATTATCAAAGAAACATTTACTCAGTGATAAACTAATCTAGCAACCATTTTATTTTATTTTATTTTATTTTCAGTTTGGAACATGATTTTTTTTTTTTACTTAACAATACTGTATTGGTTTTGCCATACATTGACATGAATCCGCCATGGGTGTACATGAGTTTCCAATCCTGAACCCCCCTCCTTCCTCCCTCCCCCCTCCCCATATCG